>SEYY01000935.1:348596-353596 GCA_009176605.1 Armadillidium nasatum
TTGATCGTGCCTTGAGCGCAATCAAGACAATATTTTAATATTTTTAATGTTTTAATAAAAAAATTTGAAAATATTAAAGTTGTTGTGTAGCATTTAATTTTATGACAGAATAAAATAAATAAATAAATAATAATAATAATAATAATAATAATAATAATAATAATAATAATAATAATATAATAATAATAATAAAATAAAAATAAAAAAAAATTTTAATATTATTTTTTTTTTGGTAGAGTTGGGACAGAGGGTAGGAGGGAAGGGTAGCGTCAAGATTTCGAAATTTTGGTAGTTTTTCTTCACACATTATACTATAAAATTCATATGAACTCTCTCGATGATGTACTCTTTGGAGTAGCTTCATGAGTTATTTTAAGTTATTCGCAGACAGGTTAAATTATATTAATTGATAAAGGTGTAAATTGTTAGTAAATGATTAATAGTTCTTGTTTTTATTCATCGAGTGATGAATTCAACAAACTATGTGGTGATTGTGGATTTTGCAAAATTTCCATATTAAATATTAATGTGAAAAATGATGATGATAAATTTGTCATGTTAGTGTCTGTTATTCCATTCTTAAATATTAGGGTTAATTTCGTAGTCTTAAATTTGCAATTATTTTACGTTAGAAGTAAGAGTGAGACTTGTATTTTGTATTATTTATGGAGCAACATTCATGTTGATACTCAAACATGTGTATTTGAAATTTTAGTTGCAGACCCTTTTCCTCTATTGACATTATTTAATAATGATAATAAACTAAATACCACTAAAAGGTTTTGTGATTTTTCAATTGATGATAATGATCGTGACAGTGGTAATGGTGATGGTAGTAATAATATTGATAATAATGATAACAAAATGTTAAAACTTTAATGAAGAAATATTAGCGATAGAAATTTTGAATGACAATAGTGTCCAAATGGAGAGTTGCAACTAACGCTTCAACTTCCTGTTAGGCAGTGTCAGCTTAGGCAAATAAAAGGATGTACCCTTTTCCAAGGGTAAAATTAAATATGGGGTACACTTGTAGGATATTTTGGAATTTAATACCACCTGATATTAGATCCAATGAGTCTTTGGTAGACTGTAAAAATAGAAGCATTGCTCACTTTTTTATTCTTTAGTAATGGCTCGATTTTAAGAATCGAACTTTTTGCCTCAAGGAAATGTTGTCCACTATTTTTTTTTTTTTTTTTTTTAAACATCACCACCGCCCACGGGCAAAGCCCTATTCAAGGAGGGGGTGCTAGAACAATAGAAGAGATAAAAACAACCAACAAGCCTCACCTAACATAAATTTGGTTTGAAAATAGCCAAAAAGCCTATTTTATTTGACACGATAATTTTTAATTTTTATCTGAATATATTAACAATATAACTGAAGCTCAGAAATTTCAATCGGGTTTACTTTCTTCCTTATCAGATATCTGTTGTCCAATAGAAGCTCCTTCCCTTTCACACATTTTTGGAATGTCTTTTATTATATATCACTGTGAAATTTTTTTAATTTTCATTTCTGTTACGTTGAAAGAAGAAATAAGAAATTTCTTTCTATCTTTCTATTATTAAATTATTTTTATTATTATTAAATTATTATTAATTTTACCAATTGTTATTATATTTATTATTATATTATTATTATTATTATTATTATTATTATTATTATTATTATTATTATTATTATTATTATTATTATTATTATTATTATTATTATTATATTATTATTATTATTATTATATTATTATTATTATTATTATTATTATTATTATTATTATTATTATTATTATTATTATTATTATTATTATTATTATTATTATTATTATTATTATTATTATTATTATTACTATTACTATTATTACTTTTATTATTATTATTATTATCATTATTATTATTATTATATTTACTTCATTTATTATTAACTTTTAGTGAATTAGGAGCGTGAGGAGGTATTTAAATCTAAAATATCTTGAAATGAAGAATAAATACTATTTTTAATGCTAACTATATTTATTTGTACTATGGCTCTCTCTCTCTCTCTCTCCCTCTCTTTATCTGTCTGTCTCTATCTGTCTGTCTGTCTGTCTGTCTGTTTCTCTCTTTATCTCTCTGTCTCTATCTGTCTGCCTCTGTCTGTCTGTCTGTCTGTCTGTCTGTCTGTCTCTCTAAGATAATATATTTATTTCTATATTTACTTGAAGTAGAGTAAATAAATAAACAAAAACTGAATAATAAAAAATATATATATTATATATATATATATATATATATATATATATATATATATATATATATATATATATATATATATATATATATATATATATATATATATATATATATAAAGTAATAGAGAAAGAGTCTTTCCATAGCTTTCAAATCGCTGTTATAGATTTTTGCTTCTCAAAACATATTTGCATAGGAAAAAAATTTCAAGAAACCTTTCAAGGAATTCAAGGAGATTAGAGAGAGAGAGAGAGAGAGAGAGAGAGAGAGAGAGAGAGAGAGAGAGAGAGAGAGAGAGAGAGAGACAGAGAGAGAGAATGAGATAATTTTATTTAAAAAATCTTTTCTAAATAACTCTAAAGGAAATATTTATTTATGTGACAATGAACAAGAATCGATATTTCTAGTCATAAAATTATTCTTAGTAGTTGATGTAATACACGAAGGATATATATATATATATATATATATATATATATATATATATATATATATATATATATATATATATATATATATATACTATATATATATATATATATATATATATATATATATATATATATATATATATATATATATATATATATATATATATATATATATATATATATATATATATATATATATATATATATATATATATATATATATATATATATATATATATATATATATATATATATATATATATATATATATATATATATATATATATATATATATATATATATATATATATATATATATATATATATATATATATATATATATATATATATATATATATATATATATATATATATATATATATATATATATATATATATATATATATATATATATATATATATATATTATATATATATATATATATATATATATATATATATATATATATATATATATATATATATATATATATATATATATATATATATTATATATATATATATATTATATATATATATATATATATATATATATATATATATATATATATATATATATATATATATATATATATATATATATATATATATATATATATATATATATATATATATATATTCCTATTTGAAAAAAAAACGAATGTCCACATCACTGTCTATCGGAGTTATTAAAAGCAATTCCGAAACCTAGATAAAATTATAGGCCGACATGTTCCGATACAATACGTTACAAATTTATAAAGCAAATGATTTATATTCTCATGTAAAATTTTCACCCCATTCAGTGGGACCAGCATCGTCTCCTTCGAACCTCAATGAACATCCTCTCAAAGTATTACAAGCACAAATTACAGTAGAGGTCAGAGGCTATTTGCATTAAGGTCACCCTTCTAACATGTTATTTGCTGCTTGTAGGATACTTTTAAAAATGAAAAAAAAGAGTTTCGTATGATGGAGTGGACAACTTAAGAGTTAATAGGAAATAAAATAAATGATAAAAAACCTATAAATGATGATTGATACTAATATTATTATTACTAATATTAAATTAAAGCTGTATATAAAACTCATCAAAGAGTTGGTTAGCATCTACTCAAAAGATTCACAGAGATATCGAAGGGCAAAAGAGCAAGGTTAGAATAATTCTTATATAGGAGCCGTACTGGAGATATAAGATAGAGTTAAGAGTTTCCTTATCTTCTAATAGATTAGAGAAGGTCTTCTCTAATCTATTTTATCGCGACCCCTCTCTCGTCAAGCAAATTTTTTGCCACCCCTTTTTCCAATTATCATATAAGAATAAATTCTTAAAATTCTTATAAAAATCTTATAATAATTAATTCTTATAATTCTTCTAAATTCTTATTCTTATATTATTAAATTCTTCAATTCTTATAAGAATAAAAACATGAAATATAATTCTTTGTTTTTTATAGATTAAAAATTTGTCGCGACACTTCCCTTACCTCTCTTGCGACCTGAAAGAAGAAAAAGGCAGAATACGTTTAAAGGGATTAAAGTATATAAACAATCATTCCAGAGATCAGCATCCTCATAAAGAATAGTTTGAACACTGTCAAATTTTTACCAATGCCAGTGGAAATAACCTCTACTCATCCTACGGAACCTTTCTCACCAAAATATTAATCATTTCTAATAATGTTAATGAATTAAGATCAGTTGACGGCACCAAAACGTCATATTCTGTAGATTCGGGGAACAACTCTAGATAAATAAATGTTTCCCACATAAATCTAATATATATATATATATATATATATATATATATATATATATATATATATATATATATATATATATATATATAATATATATATATATATATATATATATATAATATATATATATATATATATATATATATATATATATATATATATATATATATATATATATATATATATATATATATATATATATATATATATATATATATATATATATATATATATATATATATATAATATATATATATATATGACAAAGAAATATCAGAAAAGTAAAAATGTTAAATTGAACTGATTTTTTTTTTTTTTTTTTTTTTTTTTTTTTTTTTTTTTTTTTTTTTAAGCAACTTAAATATTTTTCTGAGGCCGCCACGGTGATTGTGTTCTTCCCTTGCTTTTCCGGAGATATTTAACTTCCCAACATAATAATGTTACTTGAGATTTGTTTTTTATTTACTGATCAATTAAAGGATGTAGAAGATTCCCAGAAACATGTAAAGAAGAAAATGGACTTATAGAGAGACGGAGAGAGAGAGAGAGAGAGAGAGAGAGAGAGAGAGAGAGAGAGAGA
>SEYY01000935.1:356096-358596 GCA_009176605.1 Armadillidium nasatum
TCCAAAAATGCAAAATCAGCAAATATTATACAAATATTAATCACAATATAAATAAATGACAGAAAAATGTTTCAAATCTTCATTAATTAAATTGTTTATTTCTTTCTGAAACTCGAAAAGAAAAGGAGCTGGAAACTTAAAATTAAAATCCTTCATACGTGAGTCGGTTTGATTACCAGAGTGAAATTGTCAGAAAAGTTGCCATCACTGCAAAAATTGTCCTAACGAATCGTTGGGACAAGTGGCAAAAATATTAGAGTAAAATTTTCAATAGAGAAAAGGCATGTTAAGCAAAAGAAAGTAACTTCACCGATTTATTTCCTAATAAGAAAATAACTGAAAAAATTTGCTGTGACATTTTTGCCATTTGTCCCAACAATTCGTTAGGACAATTTTTACAGTGCAGGGTCTTAGAATATCGCTACAGAGAGAAAGGTTCTTTAATTTTTGGGGGACTCTAACCTTGACCTTTACGATGGGAAGTGAAAGCGCTAACCACCACACCACGAAGGTACAAAAGGAAATTTCATTTGAGAAAGCTCTTGAACAACCGCCATGAAGACAATCTCAAAGGACCTACCAGATCTCGCCCGGATGTTGGGCAGCGGGTCAGTTACTATCTCCAAAGACCTACAGAAAAATACGTAAGTAAGAAACCACATAACCAGTGGAATGAAATTTTTAAAATTTCTAATACTTTTTCATAATTACGTATTTTTCTGCAGGTCTTTGGGGGTAGTAACTGACGCGCTGCCCCACATCCGGGCGAGGTCGGGTAGGTACTTTGAGATTGTCTTCATGGCGGTTGTTCATGAGCTTTCTCAAATGTGATTTCCTTTTGTACCTTCGTGGTGTGGTGGTTAGCGCTTTGACTTACCATAGTAAAGGTCAGGGTTCGAGTCCCCAATAGCAGATTAGAAATTTTAAAAATTTCATTCCACTGGTTATGTGGTTTCATATATATATATATATATATATATATATATATATATATATATATATATATATATATATATATATATATATATATATTATATATATATATATATATATATATATATATATATATATATATATATATATATATTATAGAGGACTAAAAAAATCTACTTTTTTGAAGCAACTTAATGCGTACATTTCCAGTCTTTTGTTTACAAAGCTTCGAAGTAATTAGTTCTGATTACCATCTAACTTGTGGCCAATCTTACCCACAGTACTCGCAAGCGGAATGTCCAAACGCACACACACACACACACACACACCACACATATATATATATATATATATAATATATATATATATATATATATATATATATATATATATATATATATATATATATATATATATATATATATATATATATATATATATATATATATATATATATATATATATATATATATATATATATATATATATATATATATATGTTTGTAGTCATATGGTTTGCGTGTCGGATTTGTAAGCAGTAGGTCCAGGGTTCGAATGCTCGAGGAGGAAATGTACTAACATCACAGAGTGGTTAATATCTTCTTTTAATATTATTAATTAACTGCTGGTGTGGTACAGTGGTTAAGTGTTGGACTTTGTCTGAAAGGGAAATGGTTCGATACTAATTAAAATATTTAGATATGTGCTTGTGCATGTTAAAATTCTTTAAAAATTACCAAATTTCCGACCCGGGTAGAAGTTTGGTAGGTCTCTTTCCTTTGCCCATATATATATATATATATATATATTATATATATATATATATATATATATATATATATATATATATATATATATATATATATATATATATATATATATATATATATATATATATATATTAATTATATAATATCATAAAAAAAAAAAAAAAAAAAAAAAAAAAAAAAATTTTTTTTTTTTTTTTTTTTTTTTTTTTTTTTTTTTTTTTTAAAGGGGGGGGTACAATCAGAACCCTATTCCTTCTCGTCGGTTTTAACCTCACAAACTATGCAGGAATGGCGTCTTTACAAGAAATTACAATATTATGCATAAAATAGCTGGACAGGTGGAGAAATAGTTCCAGATTGTCTAGGGTGGAATGAGAAGACAAAAGTCTGGACAAAAGTTTGAGCGAAGAGTTCAGCTTTAGGAAAAGGTAAAATGGCAGTTATGACGTCAGAATGTACTAAAGAAGCAATGTTAGAGTTGACATTTTTTTAAAAAAAAGCAAAATACCAGAAATGGTGAAAAATGAGGAAGTTTGAGAGGGTAGATATAGGAATGAAATAGATAATGCATTTTTTAGAAGAGATTGGAGGAATGTTGATATAGCGGAGATTAAATTATAAACAATTGTACAGAATAAATATTTGAGTTTTTTGAGTTTAAGTAAAAGCAAAGTCATTACTGAAGACATCGTCTTTCCTTCAAATGGTGATAGAATATTCAGAGTTAAGCCAAAGGTCTTTTGGTGTTATTTAAGGGAAAGAAAATGGAATGTACTCTTCTCCATTCCCTAAAGAAT
>SEYY01000935.1:366096-368596 GCA_009176605.1 Armadillidium nasatum
GATGCTAATTCAGATGACAAGAACATCACACTCGTCATTTCCGAACATCTAGAAGTATTGGACGTAAGAACTAAACATTATTTTCTAAACTTGTGAAAAAATGTCCATGCTTGATATAGAAATCAATTCATAGTATATATATATATATATATATATATATATATATATATATATATATATATATATATATATATATATATATATATATATATATATATATATATATATATATATATATATATATATATATATATATATATATATATATATATATATATATATATATATATATATATATATATATATATATATATATATATATATATATATATATATATATATATATATATATATAAAACTTTGCTATGCTCAGTCCTACGGAAGGAGAAGAATTAGCGGACATAATGGATACCGAAATTAAAACGAGTATCTTTTAACCAATTCTGAATTATAGACATTAATGAATATCCTTCTGACGGCAGAAAAGGTTACGATGAACCAACTGCAGGTTTCTACATCTTATCAGTGTGAGTTGTGATTTTCTGCACTCAAAAATATAACAGAAAAGGATTCCAAATGGTTGTAGAAATGAATTTGTTTGATCAATATTGCAACTAACATTATGAAATGAGAATTAAGACAAATTGTTGCATCTCATTAAAAAGTTCCCACGTTGCATATATATATATATATATATATATATATATATA
This sequence comes from Armadillidium nasatum, assembly GCA_009176605.1. Taxonomy (NCBI): domain Eukaryota; kingdom Metazoa; phylum Arthropoda; class Malacostraca; order Isopoda; family Armadillidiidae; genus Armadillidium; species Armadillidium nasatum. The sequence goes on from SEYY01000935.1 coordinate 366,807, forward strand.
TATATATATATATATATATATATATATATATATATATATATATATATATATATATATATATATATATATATATATATATATATATATATATACTCCCTTTGTCTGTTTTTCCTAACTTCCTTTGACATGCATACTTTCAAACGCCCTGTATCTGGACATGTCTGCCTCCATCGACCAGGATATATTTTTTCAAACTCCAGTGGAATTTGGAGGGTCTCTGGCCTTTGCCCACCGGAGGAGATAAATATATATAAAAAACATGGTTTCAATTTGTTGTACGCGAAGGTAGAAGGGGAAAAGGTGACGAGAGAGAGCAAAGATTTGGGACACCAAATTGTAATGCAAATCTTTATTGTAGTCAATTAACGTTGCCCCTGTATAGAAATCAATTGACCTCGACTCTGTATAGAATTCTTTCTTGTCGTAAGAACATAAACGTCTTTCTATATTTTTGACAAACGTTAAAAACCATTTTTATTTTTTGATCGATCATCAAACCAAAAACAAATCCAATTTACTTATCATAATATCAATTACCAGTGGAGGAGCTAAGATCGTTAAGGTCTCCCACAAGATCTTCAATTATATTATATATATATTATATATATATATATATATATATATATATATATATATATATAATATATATATATATATATATATATATATATATATATATATATATATATATATATATATATAGGGACCGACCGGGGCTGAAATTTTGGGGTTGCCTAAAATTTGAAGAGGTCAAAAGCACTAAAATTTTTAGGTTAAAACAATTAGATATAAAGTTAATTGAGGTTTATTTAATTAATAAGAAAGGCGTAGAATAGCCAACATTCACTTAAATTAATGATTATATGCATTTTCTCTGGAAAAATATCAGAAAATTACAGATTTTGTATAATAAAAAGTTTTTTTTTTTTAAAAAAAAAAAAAATTTGATTCATAATAGTGATTCAACAGCTTTACCTATAAGCCCACAAAGTAAAGTTTGAAAAAATGTAAGATATAAAATTATCAATGTAACCTATATTTATATATATCATTGTTATATCATTGCTATGTATCAAACTTGAATTAATTAGCTACATTATTTAAAAATTATTATTTTTTTATACTTTCAATCAATATGGTTAAAATATCAGCTTCAGCAGTATGGAAGTACTTTACAATGTTTCAGGATAGGCTCGAAATAGCTAAATGTAACATCTGCAGTCAGAAAATTAGAAGAGGACCTCTGGGTGGTACAAGTAAAAAAATTTCAACCAAATCTTTATGGGGGCATAAAATCAAAACACAAAAATGAACATTCACTAGCAGAAAAGGAGTAGTCAAAAGAAACAAAAAAAAGAGAAAATTTTAAAAAAGCAAGAAAAATATTTAATTTTCTTTTTTTTTTTTTTTTTTTTTTATTATTATTTGACTGATTGAGCTGAAATTTTCAGGGAATATGCATTTTTTCCCAAAGTTTTGAGTTGATTTTGAGCATTTTTCTGAGTCTATAACGGTTTGAAAGATATTTGGACACAAAGTTGAAAAAAAATGAATAACGGGCTCAAACCACTGGTCCACATGAGCTGAAAATTTAACTGAATAATCTTAGCTTCAATTTCTTTGTATTGGTGAGAACAGATTTTTGATATCACATCTAGAAAAAAAGATATAAGCACGAAAAAAAAAAAAAAAAAAAAAAAAAAAAATCGTACCCTTCCCGAGAAAAAAATTATTTAAAAAACACGCTACCTATAATTTTTTTTTATTTTTGGATATTGTTTAGAGGAGGG
>SEYY01000935.1:373596-398596 GCA_009176605.1 Armadillidium nasatum
AATACTTCATTAAGTCTACCTTTTGTATTAAAAAAAAAAAAAAAAATTAAATAAAATTTTTACAAATTTACTCATAAATTATTATTAAAATAAAAATATTTAAAGAAAATAAATAAAAAAAATTAAAAAAAAAAAAAAAAAAAAAAAAAAAAAAAAAAACAAAAAATAAAATAAAATGAAAATTACATTGGAAAATGAAGAAGTGACACTAATCTACTATAAATAAGTATATTTAAAAAGATATTAAGATTCCTACTATGAAAAAATGAAAGAAAGTTTCAGTAAATCTTCGATATTTATTCTATTTTCAAACTTAAAAACAATGTGTACGAACAGTATATAAAGTGGTAGTTTAGTAGTAAAAAAAAAAAAAAAAAAAAAAAAAAAAAAAAAAAAAAAAAATACAATCTACTTCAAAATATTACTGACTGTTCTTACCGATGTTTTCCCCCCCTCCTACTCCTCTGCTTTTTAGGACCATTGGAGGGTCCGTACCCAACCCCAACTCCAGCTTGTGTGTTTAGAGAATCACCAACTTGCCCACTTTCAGTAAGCACACTAGCCAGAATTTGACATCTGCTATGGAAAAAAATTAAATATTAATATCTTATTCAAAAAAAAAAAAAAAAAAAAAAAAAAAAAAAAAAAAAAAAAAAAAAAAAAAAAAAAAAACATTTTAAAAGCAATTAAATTGCTTAAAGAAAATTCAGAGGTAAAACCAATTTTTTCCTTACATTCAGATGATAAAAAGGAACCAATGAGAGACCCATCGACAAATATTGATAAAGAAGATAAAAATCATGCTGTAACTTCCAAATAACGAACAATTTGCAGTTACTCGTATTTTTTTTTTTTTTTTTTTTTTTTAACTTTAGCATCTCATGGACATTGCTCTTTTCGAGGTGTGGAAATTTATAGGTAGTTCCTATTTAAGTTTCGAATGTGAGATCGAAACTATGCCACAAGAGTTGCTTGTATTTACGTTAGTTTTCTAACTGATTGAAAGCCATATTTTGTAAAAAAATAAAAGCGATTTTTGGGATAATTATGATAAAATAAGAAAGGAAATATTCGTAATAATAATAAAAATACATTACATCGAGGGCTCATTTGCCAACACAGAAAATCAATGTGATTGCAAGTCCAAGATTTTTTTTTTAAACAAAATACTTTTATGTGGTATAAGTACTATTTATGCCGTTTAAACGAGTAAAAAATAGTAATGGACCTTACTGGACTACTAGTTAAAATTTAAATATAAAGAAAGATAAAATGAAACTTTGTAGACTACTTGGAAAGAAATTAAATTGTTTGGTGAATACTTTCTAAAATTATTGTTTTATACATGAACATTTTATTGTATAATAAACATAGGTAAATTCTCCTTTAGACTTTAAATTAAATGTATAACATACTATTACAGAAACTATAAGTGGAAATAAAAATTAAAAAGAAGATCTAGGGTAAGAATGCATTGGAATGTTGATATGTTCTCAAAGAAGGGAAATTTTTTTTAAAAACATTTTATAAACCACGTAGGGAAAGTTAGTTCTATAGTAACAAACTCAGGGTTACTTGTCAGTAGTTCAAATCCGTTGGGCCCGAATCCAAAACACCTGACTCCCACTTCTCTTATATAGGGAGTGGTGGTATTTATTTTAAGAACTGGAACCTCTTAATTAAAGAATTTTCCAAACTCTTTATTTCTATAAATAGTTTCTTTTACTAAAAGTTTTCTGATGGTTTGGATTTCAAGAGAAACTCTGAAGTTTAATAGGATTCGAAAGGCTAATTAGGAAAAAGTTTTAAACAAACAGTTCGATAAAGAATTGTTAAACTTTTTCAGGTCAATTCTACGGTAACTCTCTTGACAATAGGTTGGTGGTAATATTAATAAGTAACTGGTTGGTTTTGTGAATAAAATTTTTGGGTGTCATCAAGGGAGAAGAGGAAAAATGAGAATTAACGATGGCTGTATTTGTTTACTGAAAAGTGATTCAAAGATATGAATGACAGATTTGTTGATCTGATAGAATATCTAAGAGTATATAAACGTTTCTTTAATAGAAAAGGATTGTGGGAAAAATGAATACCTGAAACTGGTTTAGATAAGGGGACTATAGTTCTTGGGCTAATTCCAATTCTTACACAAACACGAGTACAAAGTCATCTTCTAGGAGTCTTGTGAATCACAAGAAAACTTTTAAGTACACAAGACACCAGATAGGGGCTGAGGAAGAAGAGAGTCCTTAAATTTGAAAGGGAACTAATATGACAACGAAGTGTTGAAGAAAAAGAAAAGGTGTAGCAAAAACTGATAAAAGAGCTCAATGAGACTAATTATATCACCTGAGATTTGAGTGCTTCAGAGGTCTATGTAATTTAGGAGTTCAAAATACATTACCTTTCTTGGGACAGTGATAACAGGAAGCCGTATATATATATATATATATATATATATATATATATATATATATATATATATATATATATATATATATATATATATATATATATATATATATATATATATATATATATATATATATATATATATATATATATATATATATATATATATATATATATATATATATATATATATATATATATATATATATATATATATATATATATATATATCGTGGGTGTACTGGCAAAATTGACCAAGTCAATTTTCCAAGTTTGTGTTAAATTACAATTTAAAGTCCTAAGTAGTACGAAAAATCAGGATTTAAATAAAATAACCAAGAAAGAAAAAAACGTTACAATATGAAGGAAATATTAAATCCTGATTTTTCTTACGACTTAGAACTTTAAATTGTAATTTAACACAAACTTGGAAAATTGACTTGGTCAATTTTGCCAGTACACCCACGATATATTTATATATGTGTGTGTGTACGCGCGCGTATGTGTGTGTGTGTGTGTGTATGTGCGTGTGAGCACGCACGCGCGTGTGTGTGTAAATGAGAAAAAGCAAATGGTATTTAAAAATTTCTAATCGTCGTACGTTGGGCATACTTGGCTTGTTAACCATTAACCTGGACAGTAATTTCAGTTAATGATCTTTCTCAAATGGGGTTTATGTAGCTATTTTCATTTGAATTTTTACATAAAAAAAAAAGTCTAAATAAAGGAATATAAAAATCAATATTAATATAATTGTATATATTTCAAAAGAAATTTTGAAAGAATTATTACCTGTTGCTTATTAACCATTTTGAGAATCTTATGATTTTTAATTTGTTGTAAAGAAGCAGCTTTTGGAATAACTTCTAAAACACGACCAACGGCTTTTGTTCTCCCCTCACGGAATACCTGTAAATAATAAAAGGTATGTAAGGAAATATAATACAACAAAAATTATACAAAATAATCCATATCAATAGACTTGTTGAGTGTCAGTGGGAGTAGAATATCTTCAGGTGGAGTCTAAAAGATCAAGTGAGAATCATATTCGAATAATTTCAAAGATTAAAAATAAATGATTTCTAAGTGAGAGTCGCATTTTAGGGTGGAGTAAGAGTAAAGGTCGGAGCCAAAGTTGAATTTAAATCAGTTGCAGAATATAAGGACTAATTCACAACTCTATAATAACTTTCAAGAAGAAGAAAATATTCATATTAAAAATAAAAAAAACTATCAATCTTTAGGGTAATTTTAATGATGCTAACATACCCAAACCAAGATTTAAAACTTTGCATTTAAATTATGCCCCATTCTTAAATAGGGTTTAGCTTGTGAGTGGTAGTATCAACTTAAAAAAAATTAATCATAAAAGAAGACAATGATAAAGAACAAAACTGCAGCACATAGCATCAGCTTCTTCTGCCTTGCATGATCTAAAAATAAAATTACAATGTGGTCGAAGACAGGTCACTCTGGAGAATGCTTCTCACTCTTAAGGTTTGTAAGTGCATTGTGCGGTCTTTTTAAGGCAACTTTGGAGGCAGAGGATATTGGACATCTAGGATTTGGTTCATTAACAATAAAATAAAATATAAAAGTAAAATTTTTTATTCTAAAGTAAAATCTGGAATTATGGTATCAAGAAATTTAAAAATGTCAAAATTTCATTCGATTCTTTTTCTCATTGTCATTAACTATAAATCAAATCAAAATACGCTCAAAATTTGGTCAAATTCAGAGTAACTGAATTATGATGAACTCTCCAAATTAATTATATATGATTTTTTTTTTTATGATAATAACTTTCAAGTTATTAGACATAATAATGTATGTATGATTAATGTACTAGCAAAAAACTTTTCACAACCAAATTTTGCTTTAATATACCGTATATATATATATATATATATATATATATATATATATATATATATATATATATATATATATATATATATATATATATATATATATATATATATATATATATATATATATATATATATATATATATATATATATTTTCCTTACCATTTTTAACCCCGATTTAAGGTACTCTGGATGTTTTATAAAACGAAAATGAACGACAGCTTTATCTCCCGTTCGTAAACATTCCTTGTCCATTGCTATTATTGATGCTGTTTGACGTACGGATCCAACGTGTACCATAGCTTGATATTTTGTGCTGATAGTTGTTGGATGGTGAAGCACTAGTATTTCACCCTGAAAACGAAAAATGAAGGCCAGAAGAAGCCAACATATATATGTACATTAAAATTAACTTTAACTAAAAAATTAAACTATTCAAGGAAGATATTCACCTAAAGCATATATATATATATATATATATATATATATATATATATATATATATATATATATATATATATATATATATATATATATATATATATATATATATATATACCTTAAACTCCCAACAAGAAGTAGGATTTAGAGATGGATCGACTAAAACCTGTCCTTTCCTCACTTCACTGATTTTAATTTTTTTTAGAGCAAAAGAGGCAGTCTGACCCCCTCTGACCTCTCTCACGGGCATCCTTTTACGGTGGATGGACTTAATCGGCATTAACACGAAATCTCCCAGGCCATTGGGTCCCAAAAGGAGGGTATCGTTCACGTGGATTACACCCTTCATGCATGTTCCGGAAACGACCACGCCCACTCCCTGTAGAATCAGAATGCAATATAGATTATTTTTAATTAGAATTTTGTTATTTACCGTGTGTGCATTAATTATAAAAAAAAGTCTTCGACTATGTAAAATAATAATAATAATAATAATAATAATAATAATAATAATAATAATAATAATAATAATAATACAGATGGAGAGAGGCCATATTTTATTCATGAAATTAAAGAAAATGAAAATGGTAAATAAAGTATGGAATTAGGCAATTCGTTTAACTAAGAAGAAGAACTCTCACCGGAACTTGATATGTGTCATCAATCTGAAACTGTGCAGGTTCTTTATCATTCTGAATAGTGCGCGAAGACAAAAGATTCAAAAACATTGTCAAAAGGTCGAGATTCAAACCAGACACGTTTGATACTTGAAAAATTGGACATAACCTGTGAAAAAGAAAAAAAAATAACAATAAAATACAATGAACAAACCATTACATTGACATAATACTAAAACAAGATACAAAAAATAAAATTATGAATAAAGTAGAAAATAATTGATATAATATAAAATACATTACTTACAATGATTTAAAACAAATACAAGGTAAAAAAAAAATACAAAAGTATGACTCTTCCCATATTAAAATACAAGGTTACACCCTTTTTACAGCAATAGTACAATTCCCAAATTAATTTGTTACAATTAAAGGTGGTCAGAGTTTAGATCGGTTTCGGTGGTCCAGTGTAGAAGAGGGTGAATGTTTGAGGAGCAAAAGGTGATGTCAGGTGATGTGGGGGATTGGTTGGATTGCGGGGGGATTCTGGTATGGAGGTTTTTGTTGTTTAGTATGTTGAGATGTTCCAAGTGTTCGATGATGTGTGTTCCTCTTTGGTCGGAGGCTTGGTTTTTGTACCAGGTCGGGTGGTGGGCATTGAAGTCTCCGCATAATAGGAGATTAGGGAGGTTTGTTATTGTAGTAAGGTTAGGTAAGTAGTTTGATGGACAGTGTGTGGAGGTGTGGTGTGGTATGTACAGGTTTACTAAATTGTGCGTAGTTTTATTTAATTCTATTGAGAAGGTTTGTATTTTAGATGTTGTCAGATTGCGTGTTTGCATGTTGAGAGGATGTGTTGGAGTAATTAATAGAGTTGTGGATGAGAGTTAAAAGTTTGTGATGGTTGGGTTTGTGTTGGGAGTAGATGGAGTCGTATTTGTAGAAAGTAGGGGGGAGTTGGTTTGTAGGAAGGTGGGCTTCTTGTATAAGCGCAATGTGGATGTTGTGTTTGTGTAGGAATGTTTCTAGTTCTTTGTGTTTGTTGTGGAGGCCGTTTATGTTGATTTGTAGGATATTTAGTGTATAGATGTGGGAATTACGATTGATAGGGTTTAAAGTGGTAGGGGGGGTGCAAATTTGACTTCCAATTGTGATTTGTAGGTGGGAGTCTTTGAAATGGGGAGCATTGTCTGTGGATCCACTTGTGACAGTTTTTGCATTTTATGGAGTCCCTTCTGACAATTTTGTTGCAGATCGGGCATTGCCAGATTACAGGCCCCGGATTTTCCTCTATGTCGCCGGCTTTAAGTAGGAGGAGGAGGAGATACGCCAGCCTAATCTCCTCCTGAAATGGAAAAAAGGAGAAAGTATAGTAGGAGAGTGTTGAGAGATAGATTTGAAAGATCTCGGATTTCTCCGGACTGCGGCGAGGAGAACTTCCTTCGCTTGTGACCCCAAGCTTGCTCGGGGTGGGGGGGGTGAAAAGGCTTTGCAGCAGCATCCTGCGGTGCTTCTGGATCTGAAGTCCAGCTGGATACTGATGTCGGTCTTGCCACTTGAAGGCACCTTTTCTGATATATATATATATATATATATATATATATATATATATATATATATATATATATATATATATATATATATATATATATATATATATATATATATATATATATATATATATATATATATATATATATATATATATATATATATTTTTTTTTTTTTGTAAGTCTTTCTACATTTAGAAACTAAATTTTACATTAATATGCAAACATTCTATCTTGTGGACACGTCACTGCACCAATATTCCTTGTATTTCTCCTAAATTTTGTCACAGACATCTCAGAATATTTAATAATAATAATAATTGATGAAGTCATTTGCATATTTTCTTTAATTTTTTCTTTCAGTAAGAGGGAACTAAAACTACTTCACACCTCAATGAATTTATATCTAAGGTAAAAATAATAATAAAAGTTATTCATGAATTGAAAGAAAAAAAATGAAAATGGAGAAATATATTTCAGAGCTTGATAACAAGGGTAGTGCATAAAAATTTGAGAAACTGGTTTCAATAGAAAACATATTTTACAAACCAAATCCTAATGTAGCAGAACTTAAATAATCCTAACAGTACTTAAAAATGAAAAGCAGAGAATAACTTACCTTTCTGACACAAAATTTGTTGCAGAGACTACAACATCATCTTTATTTCTGACTAGAAGGGGAACCTTACGGCATCCTGCAGACTTTAAAATTTTATGTAATAATTTTAGAGTATCCTGTAGTACATTAGGAGGGCACATGTCTATTTTTGTAACAACGACAAAGACTGGAACATTTAAAGCTAATGCTAGTCCAAGATGCTCTTTTGTCATACCAACAACACCAGCATTAGCTCCAACCTGAAAAATTAAGGTACTATAATTTAGAACTTTTAATAAACTTTAGACCAAACTGTCACTAACATAGTGCACGTACATTTTTAATGATAAAATATTTTGGAGAGGATTAGTTAAAAACTTCCTAGCTACCGGTACATATTTTAAAAGAATTTTCATTGTTTTAATGAGTGTGTGTATATTCTGATCTTTGTGTATTCATTAACCAAAATTATATTAAACAAAAAGCTAAAAAATTTAAAACAATTTATTACCATGAGCATAGTGAAATCTGGAAGATGTCCAGTCATGCCAAATACGGTAGTCTTTAAATAACGCTCATGCCCTGCTAAGTCTATAAAAGTGATCACTTTGCTAGAATCTTCGCATATCTTTACCCAGTCTAGATGGCCATGATCAGGTTTATTTACCACTTTTCCTAAAGAATACACTATCTTCAACATCTCATTCTTATGATAATAAAATTATATATATTAAAATAATTAATACTTTATTCCAAAGACGAACCTTGGCTGTCGAAACCCAAAATATCATTCCCTACAGAAGACGTTCGGCCAGTCTCCATTTCGTGTTTATGTCGAAAAAGTTTCATTCGAGCGAATCCTCTACCGTTGTCTAATTCCCCATGAGTGAGAACACCCAACAATGTTGACTTTCCAGCATCAACATTACCCACAACTGCAACTCTGTAAGAGTTTAAAAACTATAAAAAAATCTTTGAAATTTACTGAGAGTCAAACTATAGAAACACTTCGGCACGTAATAAAATTAAATAAAAGGTTCATTAATTAATTATGATTGGTCCCATGTATATTTTGATTTTTATATCCCAAAAATGTTAGGAAAAACCAACTCTCATTTTATCAGATAAAGATAAAAGTAGGTAGTTCTTTTCCACGCTCTCCAGAATATTTCTTAAGCCGTTTCACAATTATCGTGAACTTTTCGCTGTAATGCTCCATTCATAAGGGAAACAAATATAAACTTATCGAAGTCTTAGCTCAATTCACTACATATTAATAACAACAATCTTATTAGTAAATGTTAAAACATAGAAATAAGTTCCTCCTAACGCAATTACCTAATACTAATGTTATCTCACCTGACCTCCATAAAATCTTGTACATCTGCTCTCTTTCTAACCAAGTACTGGCCTTGAAGACAATCTTTGGCGCATTTCTTTTCTCTCAGGAGTACACAGTCAGCATCAAGAGTTTCAGTAAGAGTCTTTAAAGTAGCAACCGAGGCTTCGTAAGCACTACTATCTAGTCCAGACACGGAATCATCTGAATAAATAAAAAAAAATTTTTTACTTCATAATTAAATTCAAACACAGAATCATTTAAAGTAATTAACCCTATTGTAATTTTTACTTCATAATTAAATGATAATATGCTAGAATTAAAACAATTTTTACTTCATTAAAACAATTTTACTTCATAATTAAATTCAAACACAGAATTATCTAAAGTAATTAACCCTATTGTAATTTTTACTTCATAATTAAATGATAATATACTAGATGTTTTAGATTTACAAAAAAATTGGGCAAATAAATACTTAAAAATTGGAAAGCAATGTCTGCTAGCGAAAAATAACAATATTTCAAGTTAAGATTATTTTTAAGAATCCATGGAGATATTTAGTTAATGTTCTGTTGTAGAAAGAAAAAATATAGACATATAGTTTTGCAAAGACTATATTACAAAAGCTAGAACTTATAACTTTCTCAAATTCGAATATATAAAAAAAAAAAGTTTATTAACAAAAAAAAAATCTATAAAAGTTTTTTTCTCTGTCTTTAACAATTTTAAATTCTTTTATTGTAAACAAAGTTGTTCATATACTTAATTTGCAAATGGGTAATAAGAGATCAGTAAAAAAAAATTTTTTTTTACTCTCCTTATTAGATGTAGTATATGTATGAGGAATCCAGGATACAATACATCGACCCATGTCAGGAATAAGATGCACTGTGATAATTGTGGGTTGTTGTAATACTGAGATATCTTTATATAAAATTCAAATAAATTAAGAATTGAAAAAAAATATACAAAGAGTTTTTCAGTTGAGGTATGCCATAAATAGGCCTACTCTATTTAAGGGTTAACTACCAAAATTCTTAACTTAAGACCCATAAAATGACTGCAAACAAGGTTCTAAAGTTTACAATGTGTTTTCGATTACATTTGTGAAGTAATCTACATACATGTTCTGAAATTTGTCATGAGAAACAACTGTAATGCTGACTACTAAAAAAAAGAATAGCTGTAAACTGAAAAACCAGTTGAAATTATGATTGAGTTGTTAAAGTGAAACTTTAAATTAACATTTACCAATTTATCAGTAAACAATTTATTTTGTAATTAATGAGGCCCAGACATATTTAAGCTATGCATAAACTAGGCAGTTGTCCAGAGAGGCAGATTACCAATCATACGGTAATGAATGAGCTATGATAGAGGACAAAATAAGGTTTCACTAACTTCAAAATTAACTACGAGTAGGATATTTATTTTGTTTATCTATTTATAAATAGATAAACAAAATAAATATCCAAGGCCATTCTTTATGGTACTATATTTTTATCAAATCTGTAGGTAAAACATTTTAAAATTTAAATCATTTTTTCCACTTTCTACATTACGAAAGTAAAAAAAAAATTCAGGGAATCTCAATTTTTCAGCTTAGGACATCAATTTTCATCATTTGTAATAAGAGATGGAAGTGTACAGCCTGGGATCCATATACGTGGTTGCTGATTATGCTCTTGAAGATTATCTTTCTTTATTATTTCAATAAATATCTATCAACTATATTTAAATAAATCTGATTGCTACCACACAATATTTACTCTATTCTAAAATTTACAAATCTAATCTCTTCTATTTCTTTAATTTTCTTTTCAATACTTCAATATAAATATTGGAAACAGTCTGTCCCTATATGATACGTTCAATGTATTTAAATGCGTACAATCTACCTATGTATAATTATCTACCTCCATCTTTTTATTATCTTTCCGAGCAATGAATAATAATAATTAAAACTATATTTTACCTTATATCAATAGCCATTCAAATCTCATTTTTACTTAACAAGCATTTAAATTTATAAGCTATCAAATGACGTCTTATATAATGTTCCTATCATCTAAAAAATTAAAGAAATAAAACACTTTTTTATACGACTTGTGAGGCGGAGGCACCGACCTCGACTCCTAGAAAAAAAACTGTCTTCTAAAATTCCTCTTCTAGATTAGTGTGATGTCCGAGAAATATGAACTCTTAAAATAATATTCTATTACTTTCGCTTTTTTCTCAATCAAAATTTTTTTTTTTTAAATTAAATAAAGTTTGCATTTCATGAGCATTGCCATAATCAATAAGGGGAACTATAAGATGCATATTTTAATTAAATTCTTTATACATATTTAATTTGGAATTTTATAAACAAACTTTCCTCTCTTACTCCTAAGATCTTTACTAGCAGTTACTTAACAAAACTATTTCAACTTCTCCCGAGGTTTACTCATACTCTAATTTTATAGAACTTTACATTAACACCACAAAAACATTTTCTGTGCACAAAACTTTCCCAATCTTCTGCAAATGGCTAAGAACCAAATTAAGTATTGGATTTAAAGGAAATGGTTCTCTTGCAGCACAAGATTTGAAATTTTGGTTCTTGAAAGGTTTGAGAAGTTTATCAGAGGCCTACCTTTTCTAATAATTTTTACTCTTTTTAACTCATTTGTAGGTATGCAATGATAAACCATTTGAAATCAGTTATAACAATTAACTTCAATTGTTCCACCACATCATCACCCCTCTTTCCATTTTTGTACATTCCATGTCAATTTTTTTCCTCACATTTACTTAACCTTACAACTAAGCTCAACGCTTTCCTCATTACAAATCTCTAATCAATAAAACATTCAAATAGGCCTATAAAGAATATAACAATTTAGCAAATTTGATTTCAATATCATAAACTATCACTACATTATTGGTAGACCTCAGAAGAGGGAAAAATTTAATGAAATAAATTAAAATAACTTCCTGGCAAAGAATACCACAAACTCAGTACTACCACAAACCACAAACTAAGTACTACCTGCTCCTGAACCAACTTCAAAGAGAGTCTCTCCATTTCCATCACTAATCTTTTCTAGAAGGAATGTCCTTAATTGATCAAAACTTGAATTACTTGGGCTGATCAGCGTGTCCTATAAAAACATTAAAAATAATTAATTTACTATATATTGAAATAAAAAAAGCAATTAAAAAAAGTTTAATTTTAATATTAAATTCAGGGAAAAAAGTACAAATATAAAGAACTACAAAATTTCCTACATATACAACTAATTAGAAAGTTTAAATGGAAACATATTTATGGTATATGTTATATTTCTTTTTTGTTGTTGTTGTTGTTTTTTGTTTTTTAAAGTTCGATTAGAGGAACTTTTCTAGGTAGTATATACCTAGGATCCCCAAGTGGGATCGAACCGGCGCCCTCAAGCACGTGAGTCAATCATTCTACTGTTTGAGCCAAGGTAGATGTATTTCTAAGTCTTTAAATAATTTATTTCTTAACCATTAAAAACAAATAGCCTCAGTTTATCCTAATTCCATACTTCCATAATTCCATAATTCATGATTTTAAAGATACAAAGTATATAATTATTTTAATAATATATTTCCATAAAAATAATATTACTTGATTTTAATATTTATATTAATGTTACTATTTTGATGACCCTTTAAATTTAAAATACAATGTAATGAAAGTAATTCTCCTAATTACTGTTAAGGGGCTACTGTTAGCAACACAAATGCTTTAAACCAGATGATTTTACTGCAAAACAAAACTCCTCACATTTACAAGATTCTATTACTGACAGTATCTGAACATCAATTAATCTTTTAAGATTTATTTATTGATTGTTTTTAATGTTTTTAATTCTTATTCTAAGATTTTTGATAAGATTTTTAATTATCTTGAAATTTATGATGAAATGAAATGAATTTGATACTGTATATCTTGAAAAATTGAAACTAAATAAGTTTTTTTTAAATGCTAATCCCATTTATCTCCCTTCCTATTATTTAAGCCATTTTAACACTCCATTATTTAGTTTAAAAAATCATATTTTCTTCAATTTAACTCGTCCAAATCATCAAATTGATTGGTATAACTCTAATCCTGTTTCAATTCCTGCAACCCATTTAATGTTATTTTGATAACTTTATTATTAAATGTATACTCTTTAATTTAAATTTCTATCTCCTTACTTCATCTATGGTATTTTTACTGCAGTTTATCTATAAATCAAATATTTCCTTTTAATGTCTTTTCTATGTTTTCCATAAATTTGTGACGAATTTTACAATGTCAGCTTCAATTTCTTTTTCCCTTAATACATTTTTATTTAAAGTGCTAAACTTCTAGACTGCTTCAACAGTTGTTTTCCCTCTTCTTTATCAACTTATACATTTCCACTCTTTTATTCTACATTTCAATTAAAAAACTAAATACAATAAGTAAAATAATAATAAAAATCATAATTTATAAAGTGTTAAACCATGCTGGAATATACAAGATATACCATCATTACTAATATTTATATAGTCAATCATTCAAAAATATTTGTAAATTATTATTATTAGTTCAAGGAATTATTAAATTAGGCAATGCACTGAGCATTCTTGTAAGAATACTGGTTAAATTCAGGGTACTTAACAAGATAGCTACATATTAAAATAAATTACCATGCAGATTGGAAATGCAATGATACCATAATATTGGTTCATTTTCAATACAAGTAAATGAAATAATTAAAAATGTAAATTTACCTTTAAGATTACAAAATTCTCCCTTTGAGCTCCGTTCTTCTCTCCATTTGCGGTACTAACAGAATTCTTTTTCTCCTTTACAGGAGACTCCATTTTATATAACTTCCACACTTAGCACTTTATTCTTTTTTTGATTTTTAATATTAAGACTTTATTATAGTGCACTTTTTAATGAATTTTATTACATAAATATCTGTATTATCAATTATTTAGCTTATATACTCTATATCATATTCATTATAACTTTCCTTTCTGGATATATATATATATATATATATATATATATATATATATATATATATATATATATATATATATATATATATATATATATATATATATATATATATATATATATATATATATATATATTACCACAATATATATATATTACTTCACAATAAACCTTTAATTTCTCCACCTATGAGCTGAAAATACATTCTAAAACAATAAAAACTTAAAATAAAAACCTAAGACAATACAACAATGTAACAAAATAGTTAAAAACAAGATAAACAAAAAGTTAAAAAGTTAAAAAGGACCTGGGGATCCTTATTCAAGGGAATCAGAAAAGCAATCTTTTCTGATTCCCTTAAATAAAGATTCCCATGTGTAGGGATTGAAAGCTAGGTTCCTTTTTAACTATTCGTTACCCTGTTTTACTGTCTTATATTTTCACTGTTTTAGAACAAATTTTTGGCTCCTAGGTGGACAACAAAGGATTTATTGTGAAGTATATATAAATGTATATATATATATATATATATATATATATATATATATATATATATATATATATATATATATATATATATATATATATATATATATATATATATATATATATATATATATATAGTACCCAGATTATAGTGTGTTCATTTGTATGTGTGGACATTAAAGACATACAATGAATAAAATGTCAAGCTTACCTGATTTTGAAGTCACATAAACAAAGGAATGACATGATTGTAGACAATGAATAAACAAATGAGATATTAACTCAATTCTCCCACCAAAGCTGCTACTTAATGATTATGATGTCACTACCCCAAATAAATAACCCCAAGAGAAAGAGAGGATTAAATAAAATGATTGTCACAATTAAGGAACAATAACTGATGAAATGTTCATTTATTGAATGGATGCAAGGTCTAATGAAGAAAACAGTATCACAATTTTGGCTTTTCAAAAACTCAAAAACGTTAAGTTATTGAATGGATACAAGGTCTAATGAAGAAAACAGTGTCACAATTAATTTTGGCTTTTCAAAAACAACCAGAAATGCTTTTACTAAGGCAGGAAGAGTAACTCTGTTGGAAGATGCAAGATTTTAGTGTAAGTGACAAAAAATGATGTACTAAGCATTTTTTGAAATGTTTAGTTAGGGAATACTCCTATATATATATATATATATATATATATATATATATATATATATATATATATATATATATATATATATATATATATATATATATATATATATATATATATATGACATTTCTCCTAACGTAAATTATGTCTCATCTGAAAGTATCCAGAAAATAAGAGCACCAAAAACTCTTACAGTTTAATCAACAGAAAGAAATTCTTACAGATAATACATACATCCCTCCTCAATTGTGCTTAGCAAGGCTCCAGTATTATGACAATTAAATTAAAATAAACTGTATAGCCTATAGTACCAAATAAGACATTAAGAGTGATCAAAAAAGCTGTCTCCCTTCAATACTGACCACAACAATTAAAATTGATTGCTTTAATAATTTCTTATGGTAATCCATTCCAAAAATTAACTACTCTATTACTGAAAAAAATACTCTCATTATCTAGATGGTATATCTTTTTTTACCATTTCTTTTATTTTTATTATTTGATTTCAACCCCTGGTGAGCCTACTGGGATCTAATGAAAAGAACTTACTCATTTCTACCTTACCAATTAATGAAAGTATTTTGAGAAGAGAATCTTATCCTGTCTAAGAAATTTCTTCTCTACAGAGTACATCCCCAGTTCTTCTCTTAGACCAGCATATATTCTCAGCCTGGGAATTGTGATCATATATCAGTGTCACAGAAAGAAAAAAAAAAAAACTAATGAGAAAAATCTTTTAAAGTCCATTCATAATCTTTATTTATATTAAAATGTAAACATACAGTAGATAAGATAGTATGAAATTCACTTTTAAATTTTTTTTTTTCAAATGAATATTTAAAAACAAACTCAAACAATTTTGTTTTTAATCAAATAATTTTTCTGCATATTTTATTTTTATTAATCAAACATTTCATAAATATCTCAATCTACACTTTTGAATTTGACTATAGCCAGGCATGAGGTAATTAAGGGGTTGCTAGATTATTAACTTTTTTTTAATTTTTTTGGGGTGGTGAGGTTATTAACTTTGTTTTGGTTTTGGTGGAATAACAAGGCTTAAAAGACTGAAAAACACTACCTTAGACTATCTTTGAATCTCTTATTACAAAGACTATGCTATCAAAAATTTATAAACTAAATTGGTCAATTTTTTGCCCAATTTCGTCTGGTACTGATACATTAAATCTTTTAACATTAATTTTTATATATTTCCTTTTCCTGATATTTTTGCCAACTCAGTTCGTAAGACATGGGCTCATTCTTTGATGTAAAGACATTTTATAAATTTATAAATCCTTTTTTTAATTATATTTTAATTTTTTTAATAATTTATTAAATATAGCCTACTGAGAGTTTCTAAAAGTGATAGGACTAATTAGTAAATACAACTCAGAAGACTAGAGGCCAAAATATATAGTAGAAAATTATTGTATCTATGGGTCAATATTTTTTTATTAGATGCAGTTCTAAAAAGACCTAAAATTGCCTAGTAAATATCTTTCCTATCAGCATAATTTTTTCTTCATATTTTAAAACTGTAGAGGCAAATTTTTCAGAAATATTTCTTTTTACGTTAATTGAGTAGCAGAAAATGATTCTGTAAACTAAAAATACCAAATAATTAAAAAAATTTAATTAAATAAAAGTAATAACTACCTCAATGTAATAACACATCATACAGCTTTAATAATGTGTTATCATTTGGCTTTGCACCTGGTTGCTGTCTCTGTATTAAAGGGATTTGCACAAAATTTTATAAATATTTTGGAACTAAAAAACAAACAAAAATTTTCCTATAATATAGGGTGTACTGAAAATATAAAAAATAAAATATTAGGAAATCAAGTAAATTATGCATATTAAATTTAAATTTTTTTTTAATTTTTATATTACATCCTCAAAGCCCCAGTATTTACTATGTTAGGACTACTTACTGACCATTAAACGAACTTTCAGGTTGGGTTAAGTCAACTATTTTGTTAAATCTAATAAAATAGTCTGCCTGGATATAAAGGATAAAAGTATGCCTAACCTAGCAAACTCCTGGTCTATCAAAACTCAATAATAACATAGAAATTTAAAAAAATATAATATATATAATTTACTTTATTTCATAATATTTCTTCATAGTTTTTATATATTTTAATTTTTTATTTTTTTTTAACTCCAAAATAGCTGTAAAATTTTATACCATTTCATCTGAAATACAGCAACCTACTACAAAGCCAAATAAAAATACACTATAAAAATGTTGTAATGTTAAATCATGGTAATTATTACTTAGTTAATTTTTATTTACTTTTTAATCTTTTTTAGTTTACAATATTGTTTTCCGCTGCTCAATTAACTTAAAAAGAAATATTTCAGAACAATTCGCCTTCATAGTCTTGATTTATGAAGAAAAAATTACGCTGATGGGAAAGACATGTTTACCAAATGCAGTTATAAAAATGCAAATATAAATTTCTAATACAATTGTAAACAAACAGAAAATGGCTTAAGTTTCTTTAAATCATTTCTGACCTGCCTTCAATTCTCAGTTTAGTGTTTAATGCAATAAATTATCAATGCACAGTATCAATAACTTCAAAGTCCTAACTGGTTCCTTCACTCTATAGTTCTACTCAAAAATTATAAAATGCAAAATAAATTAGAATGAAAATAAAAAAATTCCAAGAAAATTTAAATAATTTACCAAGAGCAACACTAATCTACATCTACCAACAAATTAAGCACAAACTACCCTACAACTGTCAGTGATAAATTACACACAAACTCGAAACTATATAATTTTTTTAAAAAATCTTATTTAAATAAATAACCATATCAATTTATGAGAACATAAAATTGGAAAGTTTAAAATTACAAACTTTGCATGTAAAGAATGAGAAGGAAAAATCAACCGTCACCAACAAAAATTTCTGGATTGTGGCCCAAAAAAAATCCTTATACTACACATCAGTATAAGGATTTAAAAAAAAAAAAAAAAAAAAAAAGCTAATTGTATTTGTTATTTCACAACTAATTTCGTCAGTCAAATTCTTCTCTCAAATAATTTTGTCTACATGTTATGAAATAACAATTGCGTTGTAGTCAACCGATGTTCGGTTGGTTCCAATTTGTAAACATTTGTGAAATAAAAAACCAGGTTGCCAAAAAACAATGAAAAATATTGCCAAAAAAATAAATATTTAAAGAAAAGGTAAATCGGTGCTAATAAGGAGATGTACTGTTCCTTCTTTTCATTATAATGGTCCATAAAGATTTTTCAAAGTATTTAATAAATGAAAACTTTAAAAGTTTGCGAAAAATAAAATATTTCCTAGAAATATTAGTGTCCAAACATAATATTTGCATGAAATTACCTGAGGAAAGGGAGTGATTTAAAAAAAAAATTACTTAAAAGGGCATATTCCAGAGAGACTCTATATCCTTCCTGCTGGAATTTGTTATAGCACTGAACCCTATAAACAATAGTTACTGATGAATACTTGACTAACAGTGATCATAAATCATTTTAAAACAAGGTTTAATATAAATGTAATAGCTAAACCAAAGTTAGGGGAGAAAAAAATGCAGATCTTCATAAATTCAGAAACATATTTAAAACTATTGACGGGGATAAAAAATTGGAGAACCAAAATTGTTTTCAAAAGTGGAAAACTTTTCAAGTTAATCTTGGATTGAAACTTATTTGATTATTTGGTCAAAATGTTTTCCAATCAGTGGAATCAGGGAAAATAACTAAAAAAATCCAATTGGTAGAGTAAGGGACAAAGAAATAAAATTAGTTCAAGAGGTTCAGAGAAATAACAGAGCAAACTGAACAATAAATCTTGAAATTCATAGGAGAATAATAAATGAACCAAATTAGGTGATAAAAGATCTAAAAGACACTCAGAACTTTACATGGAAAGTAATAATAATAAAGACATAAAGAAATTCTTTAGTTTTAATAAATTTAAAAATAACAAAAATATTTGTCAAATAGGTGATAAAGAGGTTAATTTTGGTGAGGAATGTTAATATTTTAACATATAAAAAAATTCATTTTGAATTCCATAAAATTGATATTGATGAGAAAAAGATTTATTTGTTCAAAATGATCACAATATTGGTATACATGGGAATCCTAAAGTAAGGTGCTAGCAATATCGAATATGGTTTATTCTTAAATTTATAAATTTATAAATTATTGCGAGATGCCTGGTGACTAGAAATTTGTTTACGTTGTGCCAGTTTATGACAAGGGGAGCTAAGATGATCTAATGTAATTTAAAAATATCAAAAGTTTTAGAAATAAACTGAAGATATTAAATAAACAATTTGATTTTGCTAGATGCATATCATATTTTTAAGAAGGTTAAATCATGTCAGACTAATCATTTTTAATTACTGAGTGCGTATACACTAAAATTGTATATCTAGATTTTTGCAAAATTTTTGAAAAAGGGCCCAATAAATGTCTGATAGACAAGTTATCTCAGAAAAGTCTAAGCAAATGGTTGTGCATGGTAGGATATTACTTTCACTACCTGATTGGTTTCTAGCTCTGGGAATAACTCCTTGTCCTTGATCCCTTACTTGACCTAGATATGTCGAGTGTTGTCCAGTAATTAAAGCACAATAGTATCCCTTAAATTAAATGGGATTTGCACTGCCGCTCACAGTACTTAATCAAAATACAAAGAAACATTAAAGAAACAATTACAATAAGTACAGTAATTGTAATCTTCTTAATGTTCTTAATCTTTAGTAACATGAGATGCTCCAAGTTCTCAACAGGGAGGGTGGGTCTTTTGGCCCAAGGACGTCCCTGTCCATGGAGAAGATGTGTTTCTTGGAGTCGCGGGAAGGAATGGTTGTGGTGCATTTGGCAAACACGTTCATCAGGGTTTGCTGATTGCGAAAAGTCATATCCGTCAGTTTATCGTTATTATTCCAGATAAATTCCAACAAGTCCTTGACAATAACCTACGTCTTAGACTTTGTCGACTTGAGACTAATGACGTACTTTTAGGAGTGAATAGTCCATCAAAGAAATGTCTCATCGTCCTTCACCTCACCGTAGGACGTCTCTAATGGCTGTCTCAACGGCTAGCTCAACCTCCTTGTACAAATTAGTTGCTTTGCTAACGCCGTGCTGCTCTAGCCAGTCAGACAGAATTACTGATCAAAAAAATAAGGAAAAAACGGGTCAGAAAAATAACTTTAGTTACTCGATTCGTATAACAGAAAAATAAAAATAAAAAAAGAACGAGTTCATCACTAGTTACTTAAAAAAGTTACTTCGTTAATAAAGGAGTAAAGGGGCTGGCGCCTTCCTAATTAAGTAAAAGTCATTGATATATATATATATATATATATATATATATATATATATATATATATATATATATATATATATATATATATATATATATATATATATATATATATATATATATATATATATATATATATATATATATATATATATATATATATATATATATATATATATATATATATATATATATATATATATATATATATATATATATATATATATATATATATATATATATATATATATATATATATATATATATATTATATATATATATATATATATATATATATATATATATATATATATATATATATATATATATATATATATATATATATATATATATATATATATTAGGAAGAGAGAGGAAAAAGTCCTAAAAGAAGAAATAAAAATAAAAATAATATTTTTGTAAGATAAAAAGGAAAGTAAATTAGAGGAAACGCCGCGTTTATAACTTTGCCTCTAAAAAGGTGCGAAAATTTTCTAATTTTTACAAACGGTTAACTTTGAATGCATGCCATAATAAAATTTGTTCTTATAGCATTTCGCTATTTTTCTTTGGCACCATATATATATATATATATATATATATATATATATATATATATATATATATATATATATATATATATATATATATATATATATATATATATATATATATATATATATATATATATATATATATATATATATATATATATATATATATATATATATATATATATATATATATATATATATATATATATATATATATATATATATATATATATATATATATATATATATATATATATATATATATATATATATATATATTACCTCTGCTGGGCAAAGGTTGAAGGACTACTAAATTACCATCAGAGTTAGGGAATAAGTCAGAAATCAGGTAAATTTAAAAGGCCGACATGTCCGAATACATGGCGTTTGAAAGTGTACAGGTCAAAGGAAGCTGGGAAAACAGATAAAGGGAGTGTGTTCCAGACTTTACCAGTAGAGTACATGTAAGATTAAGCAGAACGGTTTAGTCTGGAGTAGGAGAGTTGGACATAGAAAGGATGAAAATGTGAAGAGAGACGTGTCGCACGAGGTCTTCTCAATGGAGGAGATATGCGACGGCAGAGTTCAGAAGAGCAATGTCCGTTGTCATAATGATAATATAGATGGAGTGACGCAACAACTCGACGGCAAGAAAGAGACTGGAAGTAGTGAGAGAGGTACAGTTGTTGAGAGGAGAAGCTGTAGTTTCTACCTTTTCAATAGGGGTGGAACCATCACAGATGTGTATTGGGATCGAACAACGCCCCTATACGGAGCAAGCAACTGGAGTGAGTGAAGAAATAACGAAGGCTTCTCAGAACATTCAACCTCTTAGAAGGTTGTTTAGAAAGAGAAGTAATGTGATCTCTCCAGAAAGATCACGAGAAAAGGAAACTCCGAGAATATTAAGGAGAGATAAAGGTTTGAGTTGTGTGTTTTCGAAGAAGATACCATAGCTGTGTGGAAAATTGTGTCTAGTAGAGAGATGGAAGAACTGAATTTTTGAGGTACTGAAAATGACCATGTTTTCCCTACCCCAATTTGAAATACAAGAAAGATCAGAGATTAATTGCTCCAATGCTACTATGTATATATATATATATATATATATATATATATATATATATATATATATATATATATATATATATATATATATATATATATATATATATATATATATATATATATATATATATATATATATATATAATATATATATATATATATATATATATATATATATATATATATATATATATATATATATATATATATATATATATATATATATATATATATATATATATATATATATATATATATATATATATATATATATATATATATATATATATATATATATATATATATATATATAAATATAAAATAATAAAAAAAAAAAAAAAATAAAAATAAATATAAATATAAAATATAATATATAATATAAATATAATATATAAATATAATATATAATATATAATATATAATATATATATATATATATATAAATATATATATATATATATATATATATATATATATATATATATATATATATATATATATATATATATATATATATATATATATATATATATATATATATATATATATATATATATATATATATATATATATATATATATATATATATATATATATATATATATATATATATATATATATATATATATATATATATATATATATATATATATATATATATATATATATATATATATATATATATATATATATATATATATATATATATATATATATATATATATATATATATATATATATATATATCCATTATTTCAGTCGATTTGTTCTCTTCCACTCGAGTTGCCAATATTTTTTCACTATTATTCGGCGATTTTTCGCTCCAAAATAGCGACTCGCAAATTGATATCAAAATTATACAAAACTCTGTCTTATGAATAAGTAAAATTGTAAGGGAATATTATTATAAAAATAAAATATTAATTTCGTCTTCTCTTTCTTCTTTTTCACATTATTATTATTATTATTATTATTATTATTATTATTATTATTATTATTATTATTATTATTATTATTATTATTATTATTATTATTATTATTATTATTATTATTATTATTATTATTATTATTATTATTATTTTGAAAAAATATAATATAAAAATAAATATGAATATAATGCCTAATATATAATACTAATACTAAATAATAATAATTATAGTAATAATAATAATAATAATAATGATAATAATAATAATAATAATAATAATTATTATTATTATTATTATTATTATTATTATTATTATTATTATTATTATTATTATATTATTATTATTATTTTAAATTTTCTAATATTAATAATAAAAATTCTTCTTCTTCTTCTTCTTCTTCTTTTTATTATTATTATTATTATTATTATTATTATTATTATTATTATTATTATTATTATTATTATTATTATTATTATTATTATTGTTAATATCATAATTATTATTATCATCATCATGATTATAATTATTATTAACATTATCATCATTGTCATTATCACTACTATCATTATTTTCACTATCATTATTATCATTACCTTTATCATCATCATCATTATTATTATTATCAGTCATAATCAAGATAAAAGAAATTGAGATTTATCATCATCATTTTTTTTTTATCATTCTTATTATTTTTATCATTATTTTTATAATCATTTTTATCCCTAATTATAAGCACTCTCTATTATCATCATAATATTATTATCTATTTTATCATTACTTTTATCACCATTATTATTATAATTATTATTTTAATCAGTATTATTATTATTATTATTATTATTATTATTATTATTATTATTATTATTATTATTATTATTATTATTATTATTATTATTATTATTATTATTATTACTCTATAATCAATATTAAAAATACATGAATTGTTATACTTGAGTTGCTCAAAGTTCAATCTGTGAGGATTAGCTAATAATTAAATCGATATATATATATATATATATATATATATATATATATATATATATATATATATATATATATATATATATATATATATATATATATATATATATATATATATATATATATATATATATATATTATATTTTAAAGAGTGAAGAACTCAAATTGATTTTAGAGTCTTGAAAAGTGTGTCCAGAACTCACTTGACTCGCTCGAACAAATTTGACTCGAGTCACTGACGCGGCTTTTGAATGAAAGACGGGCGACGCAGGCAACGTAGGCGACGCAGCTGTTGACATTAATAAATCTCTTCAAAAAGGAGAGTGAAACATTTTATTGGAGCTGTTGTTGCTGTTCTTGTTACGGGCAACAGCGGCAACAATCAACAAGATTGATTAATTTTCGTTCTGTTGCAGTTGAAAGCTTTAGGAATTAGTCGCAGTTTTCTTTTTGTTTTTCTTTTTTTTTGTGATACAAGTATTAATAACGGTGTAATAAATCTGATGACTTCAGCGATTTGTAATTTGCTTGTTCATATATAATAATATAACACCAATAATATATATATATATATATATATATATATATATATATATATATATATATATATATATATATATATATATATATATATATATATATATATATATATATATATATTATATATATTTCGGGGTGATTCCACTCATACAGCTCACTTCGAAAAAGTGGAGTCTAGGACTTTTCGTCTCATCAACTCTCTCCCGCTCTCACTAATTCTCTCCAATCTCTTTCGGCCCGTCGAATTGTTGCGTCACTCTCTCTTTAATGTAGCTATTACAATGGACACTGTTCTTCTGAACTCTCTCGTCGCATACCTCCTCCATTGAGAAGGGCTCGTGCGACATGACTTTCTACACAGTCTCATCCTTTCTTTATCTAACTCTAAGACCCCAGACTTGACAACTATGCTCAATCTTACATATACTCTACTGGTAAAGTCTGGAACACACTTCCTTTATCTGTTTTCCCAACTTCCTTTGACTTGCACATTTTTAAACGGCATGTATCTGGTCATGTCGGACTCCTGCGACCAGGATAGAATTTTTTCAGCTCCAGTAGAAATTGGTAGGAATCCGGCTTTTGCCTACCCATATATATATATATATATATATATATATATATA
>SEYY01000935.1:411096-416652 GCA_009176605.1 Armadillidium nasatum
ACGAAGATATATCAACAAATATGGACGTTCAAGCATTCCTATTATGCTTCACATACAGTTATGAATCAACAAACAAACAAAAAAAAAGAGATATTGTATATGTTTGTATTTTTGTTGATTTTATTGCGTCTTATGATTCTCTCTCTCCGTTTCCCATTTTCCTTTCGTAGGGTAAATTTGGAGAAGGGTGTGGTGCAAAATATTGAGAAAAATGAGGTTCTTTTCCTCATAATCTTATTTTCTTCTGAGGAAATTGCAATATACTTTAATAGTAATGGTTTTGCAATGGAAAAAAAAAAGTGTTGAGCGAAAATGCTGCTAAATAAAAAAGTAAATTATCTGAAAATTTCATATACGAAAAAATATCGATAATTATAATAATAATAATAATAATAATAATAATAATAATAATAATAATAATAATAATAATAATAATAATAATAATAATAATAATAATAATAATAATAATAATAATAATAATAATAATAATAATAATAATATTTATTATCTTTATTGTTATATAAACAATAGTAATACGGCAAAAATAATAATTTAAAATTTTTTATTAACTTTTACAAACTAAATTTTGATATTGCATATTTAAAGATTTTAAATTTTTATAGTAGGTCCTATACTACTCAATTCGATAATAATAATAATAATAATAATAATAATAATAATAATAATAATAATAATAATAATAATATCTGACTGTCCAGTTCTCGAAAAGGGTCTGCTAGGGGGAAAGACTGTGGTATTATTTGACAAACAATGTATAAGACATATTATCATATTTTACTTCATTTAAAATTAAAATGACTTATCACAGGTTGCTATTAAAATAACAAAACACTTGTAATATTAATGATAGTGCTTATTATACTATTAAAATAACAGAAACTTTAATTATATCATTTACTACTACTACATAATAATAATAATAATAATAATATAATAATAATAATAATAATAATAATAATAATAATATAATAATAATAATGATAATAATATTATATAAAACATTAATAATAAATAATAAAAATAAAAAAATAATGATAAAATAAAAAAAAAAAATAATAAAATAATAATAATAATAATAATAATAATAATAATAATAATAATAATAATAATAATAATAATAATAATAATAATAATAATAATAATAATAATAATAATAATAATAATAAATAATAATAATAATAATAATTTTATTTACAAATGGTAAATATTAAAAATGATGCTAAAAATAAAATATGTAAAAATAAAAAAAATAAAAAAATAAAAAAAAATAATGATAATAATAATAATAATAATAATATAATAATGAATAATAATAATAATAATAATAGATAGGTAGATATATAAATAGATAAACAGATAGGTTTATATATATATATATATATATATATATATATATATATATATATATATATATATATATATATTATATATATATATATATATATATATATATATATATATATATATATATATATATATATATATATATATATATATATATATATATATATATATATATTTATACATTTAAAATTTAAATTTAATTTTAACGTTTTGAGATTCGTTTTAAACTTGCATACAATTTATTTTTCCAATCTATTCATTATTACAGTAATAAATTTATATGCAATAGTGAGGGGGGAAATAGACCCTATTCCCCCCCAGAAAACTCCCAACAGACAACCAAATCAACAAACAAACAAAAACAAATTCAATTATGAACATTGTCAAATAAGTCATGACAAATTTAAACTGAAATATTATTATTTTTAAAACATAATTCCGAGTTTTTAAAAAAAGGATTGAGGATTTTTGTATAAAATGCTGACAACGCATAAAATTGTTAAAAATTCATTGTCAGCGGAATTGTATAAATAAAACAAGGGGAATTTGTAATTCTGAATTTATAACCTATTTATTATTGAAACAGAATTGTCTTCTGTCAAAACTGATATCGATATCACCGTATTTCAGACGTTAATTTACGGGAATGCAATTACGGTATTATTCTGTATCAAAACCCGATGGAGAGTTTGACGGCAATATTGCCTGTCAATTGTAATTGTGATTTAAAGGATGCAACAGCTGCAAACGTCCGATTACTTCCAAAAGGAAAAAAGAAGAATCTGATAACCCTCATAGAATAAACTTTCAAAAATAGACCTTGTATTACCTGTATATTAGATCCATTTTTGAATATTTCTAAAATGTGTATTATTACATTTTTATTGTTTACTGAAATATTTTTTTATTTTTTTTATTTTTTTTTTCATTCTGATTGGCAATATTAAAATTGAAAATATTGTTAATTTATTTGATTTAACAATATTAAGGCTTTTTTCGTTCGTATTTATATTAATTAATAGTAAAACTATTTTAATACTTTGTAAAATGGATTTATGTATGTTAAGTTTTTATTTATTTTACATATTTATATATATATATATATATATATATATATTATATATATATATATATATATATATATATATATATATATATATAATATATATATTATATATATATATATATATATATATATATAAACAATTATAATAATAATAATATTATAGTAATAATAATAATAATAATAATATATATAATAATAATAATAATATAATAATAAATAATAATAATAATAATAATAATGATAATAATAATAAAAATAAAAAATAATAAAAATAAAATAATAATAATTAAAATAATAAAATAAAAATAAAAAAAAATAAAAAAAAAAAAAAAAAAAAAAAATAAAAAATAAAAATATAATAATAATAAAATAATAAAAAATAAAAATAATAATTAATAATAATAATAATAATAAGAATAAGAATAATAATAATAATAATAATATAATAAATAATAATAATAATAATAATAATAATAATAATAATAATAATAATAATAATAATAATAATAAAGATAATAATAATAATAATAATAATAATAATAATAATAATAATAATAATAATAAATAATAATATAATAATAATAATAATAAAATAATAATAATAAATATATAATAAATAATAATAATAATAATAATAATAATAATAATAATAAAATAATATATAAAAATAAGGAATAATAAAATAATAATAATAATAATAATAATAATAATAATAATAATAATAATAATAATAATAATAATAATAATAATAATAATAATAATAATAATAATAATATAATACTTTCATTATCTCTGATTAAAACTAAACAAAAGCTCTACAAAATTTGACTTTCTTGTTTCCTCTCTCTTTCATTCACTTTTTCTCTCTATTTCTTTCTCTCTATCTCCTCTTTCTTCTCTCTCTCTCCCTCTCCAGCTTTTCCTCTCTCCTCACTCTCTCCTCTTTTTTCTCTTTCTCCCCTGATCTCTCGCACCCACCTTCCCTCTCTCTCTCCCTCTCCATCTATCTCTTTGTCTGTCTGTTTGTCTTCCTGTCTATCCATTTGTCTGTTTGTCTGTTTATCTGTCTGTCTATCTGTCTGTATCTTCCTCCTTCTGACTCTCCTTTCTTCTTTCTATCTTCTTTTCTTCTTTCTTTTCTCTCTCTCTCTCTCACTCTCTCTCTCTCTCTCTCTCTCTCTCTCTCTCTCTCTCTCTCTCTCTCTCTCTCTCTCTCTCTTCACGGTTGAAAACCTTCATTTGTTATTAAAAATTTGGTGTGGATTAATTTTTTTTGTCATTTTTCAATTAGAAATTAGTATTTGAATTGTGAATTATCCCAGATTAAGCCTTTGACATTCATATTATATGCTCATATAGCAATGTATGCATTGTATGTGTATATATATATGAATGATTTTACGTGTGTGTATCTATTTACATACATACGTTTAGTTACGCATGTATGTATTTAAACTTATGCCTTTGAAAGTTATATACTCATATAAAAAAAAGAGCGGTGAATTTGTGAATGTGTATTTATTTGTGTGAATTTACGTGCGTGAATGTATACACATGCGTTTACATAATCATGTACGTATTTAACTTTAACCTTTTACAGCTATATTGTATATTCGCTTATATGTATTGGGTTTTTACATATGTATATATACATTATTATGTATGTATCTGTGTGACATGTAATAAAGACTACATATGTTGGATAAAGTCTTTGATTCATGTTGCATGTTGGTTAGCTTGAGAATGTATATGTACAAGTACGTATATGTGTATATGTGTATGTGTATAATGTGTATATATTTTCGTTCACGAGTGAATGATTTAAATATTTTGTTTAGTGAACATGAAGTTAGAAGAGTCTTTCTAGCACTGAATCTAGAAGAGCCTTTCTAGCACTGAAGCTAGGAGAGCCTTTCTAGCATTGAATCTAGAAGAGCCTTTCTAGCACTGAAGCTAGAAAAGCCTTTCTAGCACTGAATCTAGAAAAGCCTTTCTAGCACTGAATCTGTAGAAGAGAATTTCCTAGCACTGAAGCTAGAAAATCTTTTACTAGCACTGGAGCTAGAATATCTTTTCTAGCACTGAAGCTAGAAGAGAATTTCTAGCAACGTTTGTAAGCACTCAAAAATACCACTTGGTACTTGGGGTATTTCATAAGACACTCAAACTCTCCAGTAGGAATTCAGGTACTTCAGTAGGTACTCGAGTACTTTATTAGTCTTTCATACATTTGAGTAGGCACTCATGCACTCAGACACTTCAGTAGGAACTCAGGCATTTCAGTAGGCACTGAGATACTTCTTTGGCACTAAGGCACTTCAGTAGGCACTGAGTTACTTCTTTGGCACTAAGGTACTTCAGTAAGTATTCAGGCACACATTCATTTCTACCATCACTTTATATATTGCACTGCTTTATATACTGTGTTAAAGATTTCTAAATTATACACTCTTTCTTTTAACGTTTATCATTTTTTCTTTTTTCCTATTTTATTATTATTATTATTATTATTATTATTATTATTATTATTATTATTATTATTATTATTATTATTATTATTATTATTATCATTATTATTAATATTTTAATTTTTTTTTTTTGAGGATCAGATCGATCTATTTCAAGCTATTTATCAGCTATTTATCAGATACTTATCAGATCTTTATCAACTGTTTATTAGCTATTTTTCAGCTACATGTCAGCTTTTTATCAGCTATATATAAGCTATATATCAACTATTTATAAACTACATTTCATCTATTTATCAGCTACATATCAGCTATTTATAAGCTACATGTCAATTATTTATCAGCTGTATATTAGCTATTTATCAGTTACACATCGGCTATTTATCAGCTGTATTTAGCTATTTATCAGCTACATGTTAGTTATTTATCAGCTATATCAGCTGTTTATCAGCTATTTATCAGCTATTTATCAGCTACATATCAGCTATTTATCAGCTATTTATGAGCTATTTATCATCTATATATCAACCTTTATCTGCTTTTACAATATTTCAAAACATGGGTAACAAACTGAGTTTGAAAATAATTAAAAAGGATTCTTAGAAATACAACATATTGTGAGAAATAGCATTCAAAATAAATAAATAATTAAATAAA
>SEYY01000936.1:17500-20000 GCA_009176605.1 Armadillidium nasatum
CTATCTACTTTTGCATTAAAATTTGTTACTATAGTTTCGAACAAAAAAAAAGTAAAAATTTATATGTATAGCTACTCTCAAAAAAAAAAAAAAAATAATAAGAGTATTTTTATATTTCCCGCCAAAATCATAAAAGTATTTGCAGTTTTCGACAAATTATTTTTAAGCATTTCAAGCAATAAAAACTAGGCCCTATGCATAAGTTGTATAAAGCACATTTTGGAATTTTTCTGCTGTTGGGTATAAAAATTATTATTATTATTATTATTATTAATTATTATTTATTATTATTATTATTATTATTATTATTATTATTATTATTATTATTATTATTATTGTTATTATATTATTATTATTATTATTATTATTATTATTATTATTATTATTATTATTATTATTATTATTATTATTAATATTATTAATGTTATTATTATTATTATTATTTTAAAATTATAAAGCAAAACATAAGAAAAATAGATTGATCATTGAATAAAGATATAATAATATATATTACGAGTTATATATTATATTATATTATACTATATATTATCTTACAGTATATATTATAAATGATATTACATTATACGATATTATATTGAGATATATAATATATAATATATATATATATATATATATATATATATATATATATATATATTATATATATATATATATATATAATATATATATATATATATATATATATATATATATATATATATATATATATATATATATATATATATATAGGTTTATATATATATATATATATATATATATATATATATATATATATATATATATATATATATATATATATATATATATATAATATATAAATATGATATTTATAATTATATTACAATAATAATATATTATAAAATTATATTATAATATTTATATTATATTATATCTATATATTATTATGTATTATATTATAAAAAAATAAGATACAATAGTGTTATAACACAAAGTGTGAGATTGTTTCACAAAATCCAAAATGAGAGAGAGAGAGAGAGAGAGAGAGAGAGAGAGAGAGAGAGAGAGAGAGAGAGAGAGAGAGAGAGAGAGAGAGAGAGAGAGAGAGAGAGAGAGAGAGAGAGAGAGAGAGAGAGAGAGAGAGAGAGAGAGAGAGAGAGAGAGAGAGAGAGAGAGAGAAAGAGAGATTGGGAGATTTTGATTAAATATTAAGGATCTTTTTCAACCCTGTTTTTATATTTATTTTAATTTTATTTATATATTTATTTTTACATTTATTTTATATTTATTTTTTTTATATTTATTTTAATTTTTGGGGAGGTAGTGCCGAAGATGTTCCTGAATATATTTTTACCTTGTAAAAAGAATAGATGAGAGGCATACAAAATTTTGATTTTATTATCAAATTAAATATAAAAAATTTAACAATATTAAATTTAAAAAATTTTAGTAACATTTAAATTTAAATTAAAAAAAAAAAAAGAACTAGAATTTTTTTAAGTTAAAATAATTTTATTTTGAAAACGACTGAATAACTAAAAGAAGTTGCAGTTTTTTTTTAAAATAAAAAATAAAATTGAAAAGTTAAAGTTAAAACCACAAAAAAATTTTTAAAAATTTATATAAATAAAATTTTTTGAAAATGTTAAAATTTAAATTGGAAAAAATAATCATAGTAAAATATAAGCAAAAATTTAATTCCTCCCCCAATAAAGCTAAAACTATGGATAAAACTAACAACACTGACTTCAAAAAATAAAAAAAAATAAAAATTTACCACCCCTTCTCCCCACTTTTTATCCCTCTTGTCCCCCACATTTCCATCTCTCTCTCCAGCTTTTCATTACCTTCCCCATTATCCAATTTTCATCACTCTCCCCCTTCTCTTCCGATTTTCATTCCTCAACTTGTTCCTCACATTCCAACACTTCTTCCTTATCCCCCGCTTTCTATCCCCTTGTCTCCCCCTTTCTATATCCTCCCTAATGTCTCCCATTTTCACCCCCTCCCATTTTTCATCCACTCCCCCAAAAATAAAATGGTAAAACATTAATGAATCGAATTTCCGCCTCATTTTTGAAAAGGAAAAAAAAAAAAGAAAAAGAAAAAGACTTCAAACCTTTTTAAAAGGAAATCCAAACCTCCTAATTCCCCCCTAACCCCCCCTCTCTCTATTCCTCTTGTTAAAGGCTAGTTTTCTTTTTTTCTTTCTTTTTTTTCGGAAACCGTTACATCATACGAAGAAATAAAAAGCTTTTTTTATATACTAAGAATGGGAGAAATCTTCTTTTATGTTAAATGTAAACTTACAATTTCAATAATACACATACATACACACATGCACACACACACACACACACACACACACACACACACATACATATATATATATATATATATATATATATATATATATATATATATATATATATATATATATATATATATATATATATATATATATATATATATATATAATATATATATATATATATATATATATATATATATATATATATAT
>SEYY01000936.1:25000-27500 GCA_009176605.1 Armadillidium nasatum
CGTGAAATAAGGAGTCAACCCTCATTAAAAGGTAAATGACTAAATGTGGAATGATTCATCACATTAATCTATATTTATATCTACCAGAAGCTCTTAGAAATAAATGGTTGTCAGGTTACCATTTAACTAGCACGAAGAAAGAAAAATCAAGTTATTGGGGTTGTCTTCATTGGCCAAAAAAATAACCTCAGTCCTCCACCCTCTTCAGAAAATGTGTGAGTGTCTTTTCACTACAACAGGAAACATACATTTAAAGCAACCAGCAGATTAAAATCATAATACGGTGAAGAATTAGAATTTTGTTCACTGCAATTATGGAAAGGATTTTTTTAATATTTTAAACAGTTTATTAGTTGTAATGATAGTCAATTAATAGTTTAACAACTTCTAATACACTTATTTGTCATTAAGGTACTATTTGCACTTTATTTTTTTTTTTTTTTTTTTACATTTCAGTCAACACATATTTTTTTTATAAAATTCCTTTTATTTACACCCTACGCCCTCAAAAATTTTTCTAAATTCAAATTATCTCTTCTATGAATAAGCAGCAATTATCAAGATATTCAGTATGCCCGTATATATATATATATATATATATATATATATATATATAATATATATATATATATATATATATATATATATATATATATATATATATATATATATATATATAATATATATATATATATATATATATATATATATATATATATATATATATATATATATATATATATATATATATATAACAAAAAAAAATTTTAATCCCAAAATAATTCTTGCACATACATACATTCGATCCTCTCCACTTATGCGTGAATGCGTGAGCATGTATGTATGTGCGTTTGTGTGCTAATCTTATAAAGATAGGGTAATGAAGCCTACATCATTTTCTCTATGGATTATTTGCTTAACCAAAATGCATGAAATTAGGTAGTGTCAGCGCCGGAACTCTCTTTCCCACATCGATGAACAGATATTATTAGCAAACACACAAATAAATCTATTTTAAAACACAAATTATCTAACGATCAAACCAGATTAATAATATATATATATATATATATAATATATATATATATATATATATATATATATATATATATATATATATATATATATATATATATATATAATATATATATATATATATATATATATATATATATATATATATATATGGGTTGTGAGTGTAGATTGAGCATAGCAGTTAAGGAACGAGGTAAGTGAGTTGGATAGAGAAAGGACGAGACTGTGTTGAAAGGAGTATCACAAGAGCCCTTCTCAATGGAGGGGGTATGTGACTGAAGAGGTTAGAAAAGCAGTTTATTGTGAATATTATCATTTTTTTTTTAAATTGTTAAGAAGTTAATTTAAATGTAAATTTATGATAAGAAGAGAGAGAGAGAGAGAGAGAGAGAGAGAGAGAGAGAGAGAGAGAGAGAGAGAGAGAGAGA
Source organism: Armadillidium nasatum (assembly GCA_009176605.1). Classification (NCBI taxonomy): domain Eukaryota; kingdom Metazoa; phylum Arthropoda; class Malacostraca; order Isopoda; family Armadillidiidae; genus Armadillidium; species Armadillidium nasatum. The sequence goes on from SEYY01000936.1 coordinate 26,464, forward strand.
AAGAGAAAGAGAAAAAGCAATATTCTTATTTTACAGAGAGAAGAAGAGAGAGAGAGAGATACAGAGTGAAAGCGATATCCACATCCTACAGAGAGAGAGAGAGAGAGAGAGAGAGAGAGAGAGAGAGAGAGAGAGAGAGAGAGAGAGAGAGAGAGAGAGAGAGAGAGAGAAAGAGGGAAAGCAATATCCATATCCTACAGAGAGAAGGAGAGAGAAAGAATAATTGTCCAAGGTATAGATTTATAATTATTTATTAAGCAAATTAGTTTTATTTTTTAGTTATGAAAATAGTTTCAAAAATAGTTAAAAATTTTAGTCTTAAAATAGCTAAAGATCTCTTCAAAGAACAAAATTTCTAGTCTTAAAATGTCTAAAAACATATTGTATTAAATTGATTTAAGGTTTCTTATATTAAAATGGCTAAAAGAAATTTGGTTTTAAAAAAGGCTAAAAATTTAAATCCTTAAAAATAATTAAAATTTTAGAATTTTAAAATGAGTAAATATTTTCAAAATTTAAAATAGCTAAAATTTTATTGTCTTCAAATGACTAAATACTTTTACCCCTAAAATATCCAAAAAGATATTTTAGCCCTAAAATATGTCTAACTGAGTTGATAAAAAAGGCTAAATCCAACGTTGCCATCATCAAATGGAGCTTCAGTGGAGTCTGTTACAACTTGAATTTGAAAAGGTTTGTATGTTGCTGCTATATATATATATATATATATATATATATATATATATATATATATATATATATATATATATATATATATATATATATATATATATATATATATATATATATATATATATATATATATATATATATATATATATATATATATATATATATATATATATATATATATATATATATATATATATATATATATATATATATATATATATATATATATATATATATATATATATATATATATATATATATATATATATATATATATATATATATATATATACGAGAGATATATAGATAGATAGATAGATAGAAAGATAGAAGATACATACATA
>SEYY01000936.1:40000-42500 GCA_009176605.1 Armadillidium nasatum
TGATCCTTGCAACGCCGATTATTTTCCATAAACTTTGATAAAGTTTCTATTAAAGTAAGAGTGAAGAAGACTAACCATTTCTTTAATAATAAACTTGAAAGCAAAAATATTCATTTTTCATTTTTATTTTGATGAATGAATTTTTTTTTTTTTTTTTAAGGCATTAGATTGTTTTTTTTTATTTTTAATTTTTTTTTTTTTTACTTTTTATTTATTTAATTTTTTGTTCTTTTTTTATTTATTTATTTTTTATTTTTTATTTATTTCTTAAGTTATTTATTTCATTTATTTTTATTAATTTATTCTACTCTGTTATTGATTGAAATTTGAATTGATTAAATTGTTTATTAAATTTATTTATTTTTTCAAGTGGGATGAAGCAAACTTTAATAAAAATTTTTTAAAGGATTTTAACAGGAATTTAGCGGGAATTTAACAGGAATTTAACAATAACTTAACGGGAATTTAACAGGAGGAGGGGAGGGGGAGGAAGTTTGAGAGATGTCAGAAAAAAGAAGATCTACTGGAATAAGAAAATAGAGTGCGAGAGTGACGGAAACAATAAAATTATATATATATATATATATATATATATATATATATATATATATATATATATATATATATATATATATATATATATATATATATATATATATATATATATATATATATATATATATATATATATATATATATATATATATATATATATTATGGATGAAGTTCATTAGTTACGATTCTCACGCTCTTTCATGAGCTATTTCTAGGCTTTTCTAGCAAGCTTCTTGCATTTTGTAGCCTATTCTAGCAACTGAACGTGTCGTCAGGCAATTTTACTTTCATGAGCTATTTCTATCATTTCTAGCCCTTTTCTAGCCTTTTCTAGCCTTTTCTAGCCTTTTCTAGCAATTTCAGTTTAATGTTCTTGAGGTTTCCTTCTCTCCTTATCTTTTTTAAAAGGATTCCTTTTTCTATTTTCCAAATCTCCTTTAACATCAGGTCATGTCGGCCAATAATCTGATTATAGAATAATGAATGAGTTCGATTTATGTTTAGTGAGCTACTTACTTACAATTGCCCAATATATTTTATTTATTTATTTATTTATTTATTTATTTTCATGTCTCCTTTCTACCGGAGATACCGAAAATCAGAGTCAGATTAAAGGCCGACATGTTACTCTTACCTAACAAATTTCTAAAATGGTTGGGTACTGAGGCATCTTTCGGGTTTTTGAATATTATTATTATATTTATTTATTTAGTTATTTATTTATTTATTTTTATGGGTGTTGTTCTCCCTGGTATGGAGTATGCGTCATATACGATGAGAAGTTTCACCTATACTGCTCTTTTTGAAAGAGTGGAGTCTAGGGCTTTTCGTCTCCTTAACTTTTCATCTCTCACCGACTCTTTTCAGTCTATATTATACAACCAGTGCAGTGGAATCCATTATAACACAATCAGTTTTCGATTTTGACCATTTTGAATTTAAGATTTTGATCCCGCTCGGATTCCAGTTACTTAGAAAAAAAGAGGCGACTCTTTAGAGTAAAAGTGCGACTTTTTAGAATAAAAATGCGACTTTTTAAAATAAATGTGCGACTTTTTTAGAAAAAATGTGCGACTTTTTAGAATAAATGTGACTTTTTATAATAAAAGTTCGACTTTTTAGTATAAATGTGAGACTTTTGAGAATAAATGTGCTACTTTATAGAATAAAAGTGCAACTTTTTAGAATAAAGTTCGAGTTTTTTAGAATAAATGTGCGACTTTTTCAAACTAGACTTTAGTTCCAATTTTGTTCCTAGAATGTTTTCTAACCAGGCTTCGATTCCGGTTACTATTTCGATCCAATCAAATTTACAGACTCTCGATTCCGGACCCCAACTACTATTCTGATTAATCACCTCTAATTAATAAGAACACTGCTCTTCTGAACTCTCTAGTCGTATACCTTCTCCATTGAGGAGAGATCTTGTGAATCGCCTTTCCAAAAAGTTTTAACCTTTCTCTGTTAAGCTCTGATCTCACACTTTACAGCTATGATAATTTTTAAGTGCTTTCTATTGGTAAAGTCTGAAACACTCCTCCTTTTTCTATTTTATAACCCATCTTTAACATTAGGTCATGTCGGCCAATAGTCTGATTATGTAGGAGTAGATTCGATTTCAAACCTAGTGAAGCTACTTACCTTCAATGGTCAAAGTATTTTTTCCTAGCCATTGCCTTCTATGTTGTGTGTACTTTAAATTTTATCTATGTATTTATTTATTTATTTATTTATTTATTTATTAATATATTAATTTATTTAATTTTCCATATTTCTTTTTTGGCGATTTTGATAATCAATACAAATCTTATTTTGCAAAATAGAGATTTAAATTAAAAAGACTTAATATTCAGTTTACAGAAGCTTCACCAAATTTCCCATTTGGTGAAGCTTCTTATAATTTAATAACAAGTCTTTTTTAAAATTAAATTGAATAAATATTAAG
>SEYY01000936.1:47500-52500 GCA_009176605.1 Armadillidium nasatum
CTTCATTAGGAGGGTTTTGACCTAAATACTTTTCTCCTTTTCAGTCTTGTGGTTTCCATCACAACTCGTTCTTCTTCTTAGTTGAGTTTTCGACTCTAAGCTTAAGGAGGACTTTCAACTCCAACTCCTTCGTCCTCCTTCTTCTCAGTTGAACTAGTTCCAATCAGTTATGATTTCGTTCTCAGTTACTACTCCACCTCAGTTGGGCTTTCAAACTGCAATTCTCTCTCTTCTCCAGTTAAAGTTTCAGTCTATCTTTGACCCTACCTCAGTTGGGCTTTCGATTGCTACTCTCACTACTCTTCAGTAGGAATTCGACTAAAATTTTGACTACTACTTCAGTTTGGCTTTCATAGAAAGCTAAAACTCTTCATTAATCGGAGTTTCTACTCCAACTTGGACTCTCTCTCAATTTGGCTTTCGACACCAACTCTCACTCTTTCTCAGTTAGATTTCGACGGCAATTTAAATTCTCATTGAGTTGGGCTTTCGATTTCAACTCAAACTCATGTCTTTCAACTCTTGTTTAAATATGGAAACTAAATACTGAGGTCCTATTTAGGGGATTTCTGCATAACGGTAAAAGTGATTGAATCATATGATACCTGAAAGGGTTTGTTTTGATCCCTCATGGAGATACATGGGGAGAAAAACTACCTAGAAAGTTTTCCCTCCTCGAAATGGGCAATGCCCATGAGGTACCAACTTCTAATAATAAAAAAAGAATATATAATGAAAATAATTATTATATTAATAATAATAATAATAATAATTATAATAATAACAGCAATATTATTTATTATTGTTGTTATTTTTTTTATTATTTTATTATTATTATTATTATTATTATTATTATTATTATTATTATTATTATTATTATTATTATTATTATTATTATATTTATTGCTATTATTATTATTATTATTGTCATAATAATTATTATAATAATAATAATAATAATAATAATAATAATAATAATAATAATAATAATAATAATAATAATAATAATAATAATAATAATAATAATAATAATAATAATAATAATAATAATAATAATAACAAGTAATAAATAATAATTTAACTCCATAAAACACAACTCATCAAAAACTTATTTAATATCCGTAATACTTCTCAAAATTAAAAAAAAAAAAAAAAAAAAAAAAAAAAAAAAAATAAAAAAAAAAATAAAAAAAAAAATTCTATCATCCCAAAAATTTCTTCTTAACAAGAACCAAATAAATAAAAATAAAATAAAAAAAATAAAAAATAAAAAAATAAATAAATTGCCAAAAGGCATTTCGAAATATCTGAAAATCGAAATAAATCTAATTTATTTTTGGTTTCAATTAAATTTAAGGCCCCTAAAGCAATAATCCCTCAATATTATTATTAAAGATGGGCTCAGTCTTCCTAAATAGGACCCTTGAGCTTGAGGAAAAACGATACAACATTTTTTTGGCTGCATTATTTTCTAGTAGGCACTACTCTCATTTTTTTTTCTTATTTATAAATGTTTTGATGGACTTATAACCCCTGTATCCCTCCCCCTCCCTCCCTCCCCCTCTCCCCCTCTCTCTCCCCCCAACCTTTGCAAAGCTCTGCCAGTGATAACAAGATTACGCAGACCAAGATTGCCTATTACTTCTTATTTCATTTTGAGATATTACTCTTGTAATTGCTCTTACCGACAAATTTTGAAATTTCTTGGAATGATAAAACTTATATTATTTTTAAAAATTTATATATTATTTAGAGCAGTGTTTCTTAACTCTTTCAGCTTGGCGACCCCGAAAAAGCAAAAATGTTAAGTTAATAACCTCACGACCTCCTAATTACTTCTTATGGCAGACAGATGACAATTCAAAAGTACATATTGGGATATTTATCGTACGGTTGATTAATAAATTTAAAATATTCATAATTATTTTATGAAAAAAATAGTTTAGTTCAGTTTTTAAAATTCATTCTAATAAAATATAAAAAAGTAAGAATTCCTTGTTTTAATCTTTGTTTACGTTTTACTAACAACGTTAGTCGTTGTGATTCCTCTTTCAAAAACAAATAAAAAGAAAAACAAGAGCTAAAAACATGTAATTTTCCTTCAAGAGTAGATTTATTTTAACACTCAATATTTATTTCATTCTGACTCTTAAATCCTTTTTCAAAAAAATTGATTAAATTATATAAATAATTTAATCAAAAATATTTATGCACACATAGGAAAGTTGATAGTAATAAAAATGCGCTTGTTTTTGTATATAAAAAAAGTGTTTGTTTTGTTAGTGTGTGTAAAAGGGCAAAAGATATTTAGTTTATTATGGGTATAAGTGAGCATTATTCATTAGTGTGAAGTAATTTTAAAGAACAAAAGATTTAAGGGTGTAATTAAGTGTGATATTGAAGACGAGTATTGTGGTGCAGTTTATTGTGTGTAGTAAAGAATATTACCGTGTGTAAGTGTATTATCAATACTCATAAATGAGTGAGAAAAAATAAATGTACAAATGAGTGTGTAGTGTAGTGTAGTGTTGTAGTGTAGTGTAATGCAGTGTAATGTAGTGTATTGTATTGTAGTGTAGTGTAGTGAAATGTAGTGTATTGTAGTGTAGTGTAGTGTAGTGTAGTGTAGTGTAGTGCTCAAAGGCATAGCGTAACTTCATAAGTAAGTTAGTATGATATGTATACAAATTAATCTATGTTGGAAATATGTAAATGTATGGTGTTAATTCATGAATAATTTCGATTAATAGGTGTATAAATTAGTGTGTAGTGTTCGTGTGCAAAAAGAGTGTGTGAGTATGAGTGTGAGAGTGAGTGTGAGTGTGCTTAGAGTCTTTAGAGATAAAGCTTTAAAAGTTAGAAAGATATATTTAAAAGTATTTTTGACAACTTTTTTTAAGAGTTCACAAGTTTCTTCGAGCGCTTTTAACAGGCTTCCAGAATACGTTATTAAGATTTAACGTGAAATCTTAGCTTGAAAAGGACTATTTTTGTTGCTATCGTTGTTGTTGTTGTTGTAATTGTTGTTGCTATTGTTGTTGTTATTATGGTTGTTTTTGTTGTTGTTGATGTTGTTGTTATTGTTTTTGTTGTTATTGTTGCTATTGTTGTTGTTATCGTTGTTGCTATTGTTGTTATTATCGTTGTTGTTGTTATTTTTGTTGTTGTTATCGTTGTTATTATTGTTGCTGTATCTATGTTATTGTCGTTGTTGTTTATTGCTGTTATTGTTGTTTATGTTGTTGTTGCTGTTATTGTTGTTGTTGTAACTACTGTTATTGTTATCATTGTTATTGTTGTTGTTCATATGGTTGTTGCTGGCATTGTTTGTTTCTGATGCTGTTGTGGCTGTTATCGCTGATGTTTGCTTCTGTTGTCATAGCTGTTGTTTTTGTTTTTATTGTTATTGCTATTGTTGTTGTTTTTTTTGCAGTTTTTGCAATCGTTTTTATTTTTATTCCTGCATGCAGTTGTTATTTTTGTTATATTCTGTATTGTTAGCGTCGCTGTCTTTTTTGTTTTTGAGACTGTTGTTGTCGTTATTGTTATTCCTGACGTTTGTTGTTGTTTTCATTTTCTCTTGTTTAATTATTGTTTTCGTTGGAACCTTTTTCAACATCGAAGAGAAGAGAGGAAATGAATTAAGACCAACCGTGAATTTTAAAAGCAAAAGATGTTTTTATTCATAACAAACAAATTAAAAAAAAAAAAATTTCTTGGAGTTTTATTTTTCTTACGTTGGAGAGAATAAATAGGAAAGGAGAAAAGGAAAAAAGAAAAGGAATGATAAAGAAAAGAAAGAGAAAGAGAAGATGATAGAAAAAAGAAACAAGAAGAGAGAGAGAGTGAGAGAAAAGAGAGAAACTAAGAGAGAGAGAGTGAAAAAGAGAGAGAGAGAGAGTGGAGAGTGAGAGTGAGAGAGAGGGAGAGGGAAAAAGAGGGAGAGAGAGAGGGAGAGGGAGTGAGAAAGTGAAAAAGAGAGAGGGCGAGGGCGAGGGCGAGGGAGAGGGAGAGAGAGGGATAGGGAGAGAGAGAGAGAGAGGAATAAACAAAACCTGAAAGAATAAACAAATAAGAAAGAAGAAGCAGAGAGAAAAATACAAAGAAAGAAAGATAGAATTAGTTTAAAGGAGAGGGGGGGAGGAGGGAGAGGAGAGGTAGAAATGAGGTCAGGTTTTAAAATCGTGACCTGAAATTCAAAAAAAATTTTGGTGCCAAGTTGAAAAAGGACAGAAATTTTTCTTGGTTACTCTTAACAAAGTACAGAAACGTGACAGAAGAAAACTTTTCTTCAATTTACCGGCAATTTCTTTTCGAAGATTTTCCTCCTCAACGATATATCGGAATAAATTACAAATAATCGATATTATCATTCTAATAATTAAAACGATTAATCGAAAGAATCAAATCCTCTATTAACTTTTTTCTCTCAATATTTAAATATTTCAACAAATCGTATATATATATATATATATATATATATATATATATATATATATATATATATATATATATATATATATATATATATATATATATATATATATATATATATATATAATATATATATATATATATATATATATATATATATATTTGTCTAATGCAAAGGGGTGAAGAGAACTTAACGAAGTTAGATAAATAAATTTAATTTCAGACTCCTTTTAATATGAATAATGCTGCTGTAAAAGGTGGGGGTTTGAAGGAGGGGGGATGTTCTGGGGAGTGAGGGAGGTGCTTTGAGGCATGGGGGAGGGGCAAATTGGAAGGAAATGCATATATAATATATATATATATATATATATATATATATATATATATATATATATATATATATATATATATATATATATATATATATATATATATATATATATATATATATATATATATATATATATGGGGGAGACGACTCCTTTCCACGATATCAATAACAGTCCTTAGAATGCATCCTTTGTTAATAAAATGATCTCTACCTTCCTTAAACTGATGTAAAAATA
>SEYY01000936.1:62500-75000 GCA_009176605.1 Armadillidium nasatum
GAACATATTCCATCCGGAACGATTTAATTATTAAAATAGAACATTCTTTGGGAATGTTCAAGACTCAAATTAGACCCATGAGCATTCTAAGGAGCTCCTCCGATATAATATATATATATATATATATATATATATATATATATATATATATATATATATATATATATATATATATATATTATATATATATATATATATATATATATATATATATATATATATATATATATATAATCCTTGTAGTTCAAATTTGAAAGATTTTAATCCACTTTTAATCCACTTTGTCTTTCATGAATCCATGTTAAATCCAATGTATTTATTTCGTCTTGTCTTTTGAATCCATATTTAATCCATATTTCGTTCTTATTTTCCAAATTTTGACTCGTGCAATGCAGATTCCGTGAAATGAAAGAACTAAAAACGGGGTCAGTAAGTTTGGTGAGAACGGAATTAGAATCGAAGTCTGGATTGAAAGGTGTCTCGGAACCGGTACCAGAATCGAAGTCAGACTTGAAGGGCATCCCGGAACTGGAACAAGAATAGGAGTCTAGTATGAAAGGAGTCTCAGAATCAGAACCAGAGTCTGGTGTCACTGCAAAAATTGTCCTAACGAATCGTTGGGACAAGTGGCAAAAATGTCACAGTAAAATTTTCAATAGAGAAAAGAAGTTTTAAGGATAAAAAAGTCGCTTCACTGACTTATTTTCTAATAAAAAAATAACAAAAAAAATTTTTTTGTGACATTTTTGTCATTTGTCCCAACGATTCGTTAGGTTAAATTTAAAAACAAATTTCTGTAATTTCTGATAATCCGAACAAAAGTGGGAGGAGTTTCATACAAAAGAGTAGCCATTGTACGGCTACTTTAAGTGAAATCTGAAATGTTCTCTCGTGAATATTTGCGTTTATGTTTTATGGAATATTTTCTATTCAAAATTATTTTGAACTTTTGAAAGGAGAATAATTTATTACTATTATTATTATTATTATTATTAGTAGTAGTAGTAGTAGTAGTAGTAGTAGTAGTTGCGTTTCCTTTTGTTTTATTATTGTTATTACTAGTAGTAGTAGCAGTTTTCGAATATATATATATTGCTATTATTATTATTATTATTATTATTATTATTATTATTATTATTATTATTATAAACAACAGTAAAAACACTATTAGTAGTTTTCAAATAAATGTGAATTTCTTATTGTTATTATTATTATTATTATTATTATTATTATTATTATTATTATATTATTATTATTATTAAATTATTATTATAATAAAAATAAAAAAATTTAAAAAAAAATTTTAATTTCTTCTTCTTCTTCTTCTTCTTCTTCTTCTTATTTTTATTATTTTATTATTATTATTATTATTATTATTATTATTATTATATTATTATTATTATTATTATTATTATTATTATTATGTATAATATAGAGCTTTGTTATAAGGAAGTAATAAAATTGTGTACACATCTTTTATGAGCTCGCATCACGAGAGAATTCCCCGAATGGCCCAATAAAATTTGATGTTCTTTCCCGTCGCTCCGAAGCAATAACCAAAAGATGCTTCAACAGTCAAATGCTGATATGGACATTAAAATAAACAAGGTAAATTTATTATGAAAATTTTTTGGATGAGAAAATTAACAAGGGAATATTCAGGTAACATTTTTTGACTGTTAATTTTCTTTTTTTTTTTTCTTCTTCTTTTTTTATTAATTTGAGAGAGGACAGTACCAATGGAAGACATGTGCGTTCCACTGGTTCTAAACATAAATTTTAGTCTTTCAGGCTTTCATAACTTCAAGGGAAAGCTAATCACCCTTCGAGAGAGCTCTCTCGAATAAAATACAAGTACAAGTACTGGTTACTTTAAGTACACTCAGTAACACTAACATGAATTTTAGAAATTAGGTTAGGTTAGGTTAGGTTTTAAAAAGAGGGGATAAATTGTTTTATTTTCCAACTCTCTTAATCAGGAGATACTGGGGCAACACTTATGGATACACTGCAAAAATTGTCCTAACGAATCGTTGGGACAAGTGGCAAATATATCACAACAATTTTTTTTTTTACTTTCTTATAAAATAAATCGGTGAAGCGACTTCCTTACGCTTAACATGTCTTTTCTACATTGAAAATTTTACTTTAACATTTTTACCACTTGCCCCAACGATTCGTTAGGACAGTTTTTGCAGTGTTTTCATTTATTCATAAAGTAAACATTAACCTACATTTTAGAATTAAATAAACAAGAAAATATTTATATTTTGATGTGAAAATAACCACTTATTGGTTATTTGATTGTTATAACGTCATTCTAGGTAAATTTTGTTTATTAATTAAATCCGGCATGCGCCGTGGAAAAACGGTAAAGTAGTTGATTTATATGCTTGAAACCGCAAGTTCGATCCCACTTGCTGATCATAGGTATATACTACCTAGAAAAACACCTCTACCAGAATAGGGCGATGCCCATGAGATGTGAAATTTTATTAAAAATAAAATAAAAAATACTCAAATTGACTTAAATATTCTGATTAAATTAAAATTAATAATTTAATTAAATTTAAATAAATTTATTTGTAATAAATGCGGGAAAATGCTCAGGTATAGAACATTAAATGTTAAAATGAACAAGAGTAACGTCGAAATTCGGGACATGTCAGTCTTTGATTTGGCTCTATTTCCGAACTATTATTATTAAATGTGCTGTACAAATATATATATATAGTGTCGTTTAAAATAGTTAACCGAAAAATTTACGAAAAAAGAAAATATTATTTGTGCATAACTTTTTATAATATTTATTTGTTAAAAATAGCAACTTAATTAAACCTAATTAATAATTAAAAATAAAGCTTTTTGTTATTAAAATAATTATTATTATATATATAATAATATAAACTATTAATTAAAAAATAAAAACCTTTAGAATATAATGTAAATTATGTCCCAAAATTTTAATGTACTTTTTCCCGCCAAAACTATTTTACCGCTAAATTTGAATCAAGTTAAAACCATTATGAGAAACTATTATAAAATGTAAAATTTATTTATTTTATATTATTTTGTATTAAAATTTAAATAAAAAAATGTTAATGTTTAAAATTTCAAATATAATGTATTTTTATATATAGATTTTAAATATATTATAAAATAATATTTTCTAATGTAAATAAATAAAATTTTGTATAATATTTCAACATAGATTTGCAAAACTTTAAATAATAATAACTTTGTAAACAATTTTTGTTAAAATTAAGGGAATAAATAAATAAAGTGGAAAACTCTCTACTTTTCTTACACCTTCCCAAATACTGAGATAATTTCAGAAGGCATAGAAATAGTAGTAACCTTTCCCTTTATTCCGAGGAGCCAAAGAAGAATCCGCCTCTACAGCCAAGCTAGCCCAAGAAGAAGACAGTCCAAGCAGAAGTCCAAAGAAGCTGCCCTTAGAAGAAGAAGTTCCAACGCCTCTGCTACCCAAAAAGGAAACCCAGTTTGGCAGTTCCCTTTGCCCTCGACTGTGGTTAACTTTGAAGTAGCCTTCCACCTGAGGCTACAGACGTTCTACTGGCCTTAAAGAAAAGTCGAGGCTCCCAGCCGCTTCCTACCAGCCGGCATCCCACGAATAGTACCCTACTAGCCGGCATCCCTACAAGGCGGCATGTCACCAAGGATCTTCTATAAACTGGTGAACCTGCGAGTGTGTCCAGATTTTCTGGACAACTGAACAATGGACCCCGAACACCCAAGAAGAAGCTGCTACCTCCCTTGCCCTTTCCTCAAAGCGGCTATGTACAACTGAGGCAGCTGACTGTGAACTGGGTGGCCATGTACAAGTTCGGCCTACCAGCCCAACTACTGATCCAGCGATTCGTCCAAAAGTTCGGCCTACCAGCCGAACTCATGAACCACAAGTTGAGCCTACCAGCCCAACCACTGACCCAGCGATTCGTCCAAAAGTTCGGCCTACTACTGAACCGCAAGTTGGGCCTACCAGCCCAACTCCCGTCACAATCGGGACTTTATGGATGTCTCACAAGGACTACGCTGCCCGTCTTCATGGCTTCTCACTACCACCAGCTACCTCAAGAACAACAGTCATCTCTTCTGCAGGAATGGAGCCGCCCACCTTCTCAGTAACCTCCCTTACAACGTGGATTCTTGTCCTTACAACAAGAACAAATACCACAAGAACCACGTACTCCTTAAGAAGCCTAACTTCATTTATTAAATTCTTCTGGCTCAAATGAATTCACCTCAACTTAAAAAAATAACGGACAGCAGCTAGACGTCTTTTGGAGCAATTCTACACCGGATGCTTTACGGTCAATTTGTCCCTCTGGATTTCTGCTGCAAAGAAGTTATAATCAACCTACAAAAACAACCTACAAGAAAAACCTACAAAGAATGCACATATAACAACTAACTTCGAAAGTGACTCTTCCTATTACTCAAACCGCTCCTTTCTCCAAATAAAGAGTAATCGTCTTCCAATACATCACATCAACCAAAGGAAGAAAACATATTAGCAGATACTTTTGTCCCGCATTCTCCGGTAACAGTAGAAGCTATCGATGTACCTCATGTTCCTACCTCTGATGCACCTGATGTTCCTACTAGGACGACGACTCTACATCCAGTGGTTCCTATTCTCAAGAGTACACTTTCCAGAAGAAATCCTTTCCGTCGAGTACGCTTCCATGAAGATGTTCACTCCGTGTCTCGATGGGGAACTGATATATAGTGTCGTTTAAAATAGTTAACCGAAAAATTTACGAAAAAAGAAAATATTATTTGTGCATAACTTTTTATAATATTTATTTGTTAAAAATAGCAACTTAATTAAACCTAATTAATAATTAAAAATAAAGCTTTTTGTTATTAAAATAATTATTATTATATATATAATAATATAAACTATTAATTAAAAAATAAAAACCTTTAGAATATAATGTAAATTATGTCCCAAAATTTTAATGTACTTTTCCCGCCAAAACTATTTTACCGCTAATTTTGAATCAAGTTAAAACCATTATGAGAAACTATTATAAAATGTAAAATTTATTTATTTTATATTATTTTGTATTAAAATTTAAATAAAAAAATGTTAATGTTTAAAATTTCAAATATAATGTATTTTTATATATAGATTTTAAATATATTATAAAATAATATTTTCTAATGTAAATAAATAAAATTTTGTATAATATTTCAACATAGATTTGCAAAACTTAAATAATAATAACTTTGTAAACAATTTTTGTTAAAATTAAGGGAATAAAATAAATAAAGTGGAAAACTCTCTACTTTTCTTACACCTTCCCAAATACTGAGATAATTTCAGAAGGCATAGAAATAGTAGTAACCTTTCCCTTTATTCCGAGGAGCCAAAGAAGAATCCGCCTCTACAGCCAAGCAAAAGCCCTAGAAGAAGCAGTCCCAAACAGAAGCCCTAGAAGAAGCAGTCCCAAGCAGAAGTCCAAAGAAGCTGCCCTTAGAAAAAGAAGTTCCAACGCCTCTGCTACCCAAAAAGGAAACCCAGTTTGGCAGTTCCCTTTGCCCTCGACTGTGGTTAACTTTGAAGTAGCCTTCCACCTGAGGCTACAGACGTTCTACTGGCCTTAAAGAAAAGTCGAGGCTCCCAGCCGCTTCCTACCAGCCGGCATCCCACGAATAGTACCCTACTAGCCGGCATCCCTACAAGGCGGCATGTCACCAAGGATCTTCTATATATATATATATATATATATATATATATATATATATATATATATATATATATATATATATATATATATATATATATATATATATATATATATATATATATATATATATATATATATATACATATATATATATATATATATATATATATATATATATATATATATATTATATATATATATATATATATATATATATATATATATATATATATATATATATATATATATATATATATATATATATATATATCAAAAAGAAATTTGAAATTTATTTAATAAATAAGAGCGATACAAAGAAAAATAACTTTTTCAAAATACATCATTGTTTTCATTTCCGTAATAAAAAAAAATAAAAATAAAAAAAAAAAACAATAAAAAAAAACAAACAAACAATTACGTAAAATCTGGGAAAACGTTGAAGGCGTCGGACAACGTTTGGGGACCGAAGAACATCACTGGGCACTGAAAAATAAAAAGAAAGAAAAAAAAATATAAAAATAGTAAAAAAGGAAGCAGGTAATTTACGTACTTATAATTATGAGAAAAAGAGAGAGAGATGGGGGGAACAAAGAGGGCAAATGAGAGAGTGAGAGAGGGGGGGACAAAGAGAACAAATAAAAGAGAGAGAGGGTGAAAGAAAGAAAAAGAGAGAGGGAGAGAGAAGAGAAGAGAGAGATATGAGAAGGTAAGAGAAAGACAGAAAAGTGAAATGTAAAAAGAAACAAAAAAAAAAAAGATCACATAAAAGATAAAGAGACGGACACAGATGTGTGTGTGTGTGTGTGTGTGTGAGAGAGAGAGAGAGAGAGAGAGAGAGAGAGAGAGAGAGAGAGAGAGAGAGAGAGAGAGAGAAACATCGAAAAAATTAAGGAAAAAAAATTCCTTGTAAAACATAATCTTCAACAAATTTTATAGTCTACAGATAAAAAAAAATAATAACATCCAACACACACTCACGCATCATATACACACACACAAAATTTACAACTACAACAATACAAGCAAAAAATATCCCAAGTTTTATTGCGCAAAAAGAAGATATATATATTTCATAGGTTTAGTGCCGCCAAACTGAAGATTTTTCAAGTCAAGTGCCGAAAGGTAATTTGTTAATAAAAATATTTCTTTTCGTAATATTTTAAAATAGTATCAATAAAATAGTTTTTACATATAATAAATTAAACTAGGTATATATAATATATATATATATATATATATATATATATATATATATATATATATATATATATATATATATATATATATATATATATATATATATATATATATATATATATATATATATATATATATATATATATATATATATATTACACGGCTAAATTTTAATGCACACAAGCACACGGCTACGAAAATCTCATCACCGTTTCATTAAGTGTTTGGGATAATCGCTATGATAGCAGTCTCATATGTTGACTAATTAATTTCTTCGTTTTTATCCTTTTTTAATCTGGAAAGGAAAATATTATTTCAAAGAGTTTTCGTAATTTTCCTCCATTACTATTATTATTATTTTTATTATTACATATATAAAAGTTGTACGTGAGAGAGAGAAAAAGAAAGAAAAAAAGAGAGAAAGAAAGAAAGAAAGAGAGAGAAAGAAAGAGAGAGAGAGAGAGAGAGAGAGAGAGAGAGAGAGAGAGAGAGAGAGAGAGAGAGAGAGAGAGAGAGAGAATACGTAAGCTCTAGGAGTTATGTTAGGTTGTCAGTTACATACTGCTAACAATTTTTTTTATGGAGGGAGGGTTATCGTCTAAATAAAAACACTCACATGATAAAGGAAGCTCGTGAATAGCTGCAAGATTGATGAATGGTTTTGAAAATGAGCTCCTAGATGAGATTGAAAGAAGTGTGCAAGTCTTCTTTGGAAGGGAGATATCTAAGAACGGTGTGAATCAGATTTATACATAAAAAAAATAAATCTGTACTATCATGAGGTTTCAAATCTGCTCCAACTTTTGCTTCTCGTATCAACTTTCCGATTCTATTCATGCCGATCTGGATGGGATTTCCCGGTGGGGTTACCGCAACTTTGTGAAATTCAACTCTTTGAAAACTCAACTTCTTCACATCTCTCTCTCTCTCTCTCAAAAACACCTCCCAACTTTCCTATCTCCTTCGACGGCTCTCCCGTCTCACCTGTGAACAAAAATATTCTTGGTCTGAACATAAACAATAAATTATCTTGAGAAACCTCATATCGCAACGGTTGTTAAGGTGGCCTCTAAAAAACTGGAAGTTCTGTTCAGATTGCGGGAATTTTTTTCTTCTGAACAGTTACTCCAATTATATATGGGTATTTATCCGTTCTTGTATAGAGTACTGTTCTTACATTTGGCGTGGTTCCGTTTCCAGCCTTCTTTTGGATAAGGTTGAGCTTAAGGCTAAAAGACTAATAAACTCCCTTGTCTCTCTTTCTCTGCTACGTGACGTTGGCGCTCTCTCTCCTATCTATAGGTACTACAACTGCAGGTGCTCGATAGAGTTGACCTCTCGAATTCCACCACCATTACGTAGCCCTCGCAGCACAAGGAGTGCCTTGGTTGCACATGAACTTTATGTGAACATTGCAAACTCTAGGCTTGCACGTTGTGGTACTTCCTTCTTTCCAGCCACCTCTGTTTTGTGGAATTCGCTACCTTCGTCCGTTTTTAACCTACCTTTTTAAATCCTCTGTCTGCGTCCACCTGAGGGATCTACGTTAAGTTCGGGATTTGGTGGGTTTTCTTTTAATTATTTATGCTCCCTCCTCGAAAAGGGCTCTGCCCATGAGTGGTGGTAAAAAATATCACTAACACTATTTCTAAACTCCAATCATGGCTATATTGCCTTTTTGTTACTAAATCATAAAAAAAAAAAATTCTTAATACCAAAAACTCTTACGCGCATCAAAATTTAAAATACATGTTACTTATATGAAGAGTATTTACGATTAAAATTCAATTGCCAATTTTCAGGTCAAACAAGTTACTTTAACCACATGTTGAATTTTTCTCCCTATAGAAGTTACCGATTTCCTATCATCAGCTAAGTTTGATACCTTACATGTTATTCTCATCCAAATAGTTTTCATAGATTAGGAGCTGAAGTGGAGCCAAGCATGATCAATAAGAATTCCTATCATGAATTTGTTCAAAAAGTTTACACCAGTCTTAACTTGTGTATCAATTAACCGCTTTATAATTCTTCACAAGTGGTGGTATCAAAACAAAGCACACTGGGTTTGCTACCGTGGCTGAACCGGTAGTGTGATTGACTCACGTGCTTGAAGGTGCCGGTTCGATTCCACTTGGGCATCCTAGGTATATATTACCTAGAAAAGTTCCTCTCCTAGAATAGGGCAATGCCCGTAAGATGTGAAGCTTAAAAAAAAAAAATAAATAAATAACGAGCAACAAGAAACGAAAGTGTGAAAAAAGGTGAGAAAACAAAGACAGAATGTTTGACGAAGAATTTGAAAGGGAGATGACGACAATGGCGTAAACCAATTAATATATCTTCCTACTTTTCAAAGTCTTTTAGTATGTTCCTAAGTAGTTAAGGACTCGGGAACCGGATCCGAAATTGAAGTCCAAGCAGGATCATCATCTTCATCATTATTCCATAGACCTGATTATACTACAACTTCATTTTCAACAATACACCGACCTACAAGTTTTGAGAGCATCACAAGCTCTCAGAGCGTGTGGTTCACTCGCTCTGAACTGGTGGTGGCCTGAAGGGCAGTATTTTGTCTGCCTGGAGGGACGGCCTATGCCCTCGTAGGTGAAGTTCGCTCTCAGAAACAAAACAAAACCTACAAGTTATTCTTGCCATTTCAAAAAGGACAATAAAAGCAATATCATAAAATATATATGTATTTGACTATGGCACAAAACAATAAGAATATTTCTATAAATATAAATCGCTTTGCAAACAACTTAATTTCATTGAATATATTTAAAAACTAAAAGTTTACTTAACTTCCTCACAAAAAAAGATCGTCAATAATTTTTACCTATTTAAAAAAAAAAAAAAAAAAAAAAAAAAAAAAAAAAAAAAAAAAAAAAAAAAAAAAAATCCAAAAATTAAAATATTTTTAGAAAAACTAAAAAACAATCTTAAGTTCTTTAAAAATATAGATAATAAAAGATCAAATTAAAAAAAAAAAAACTAAATATATTTTCTTAGCAATTTAAAAAAAAAAAAAAAATTTCCGAAATTAAATAGACGAGTACGATTCTCAGATTAACTAAAATAATGGTAACCAAAACTGGCTCCAATGTCCTTCTCTGCTTCTTCCACAAATACAAATTTCCCCTTTAAAAGAACCAAATACAGTTAACATATGTGTGTACGTATGTATGCATGTATTAAAAAAAAAAAAATAAATAAAAAAAAATAAATAAAATAAAAAAAAAAAATAATAATAATAATAATAATAATAATAAAGAATGAACTCAATTTCTTTTTTTTTAATTTAAGTACAGTTTAAAATGTCTCTCACAATATCATAAGCCCATGGGGAACTTATACTTATATAAATATATATATATATATATATATATATATATATATATATATATATATATATATATATATATATATATATATATATATATATATATATATATATATATATATTATATATATATTATATATATATATATATATATATATATATATATATATATTTATATATATATGAAGCAATAAAAAGCCCTATAATCCACCAAGCGATAATTACTGAAAAAATCTAATTAATAATAATTAATTAATTAATTAATCATAATAATTAATGGACAGTTATCCAAGATTTCGTCAATTTATGTAAATATTATATATCAAATTTATTTAACAAAAATCCTATAATGATATATACAATTTATATTTACAATATGTTCTGTATATAATTAAATATTATCAATGTAAATATGAACTAATATATATATATATATATATATATATATATATATATATATATATATATATATATATATATATATATATATATATATATATATATATATATATATATATATATATATATATATATATATATATATATATATATATATATATATATATATATATATATATTATATATATATATATATATAGCAAGATAGTCTATTTAAAAAAATGCAATAATGCTTTATTTTTAATAAGGATTTTATATTTGTATTGCACCATTTACACATTTACATAGAAAAATATTATTTGTATAAAAAATTGAAGTGTACTTCTTAGAAGAAAAAAAAAAAAAAACTTTTAAACATGTAATAAGCATTGCAAGATAACATTTTGTAACGTCTCAAAAAAAGTGAAATATCTACAGTTAATATCACCTTTAATATTAAATATATATATTAATTTTTAATTTTTAATATATATATATATATATATATATATATATATATATATATATATATATATATATATATATATATATATATATATATATATATATATATATATATATATATATATATATATATATATATATATATATATATATATATATTCATTTTTTAGCTTTAATAATAAAGATGATAGTTCTAACACTTGTTACGTAAGCCTCGTTCACAAATCCAGCAATAAAAATAAAGGTGTTCCCTCTTTAATTACATAATACCTATATTAAAACATTGTCATAAATTTTTAATAGGTCTTTTAATTAAGACCCTAAACTCTTACTCAAGAGAGTACAATCCCAAACAATAATAACGGGTGAGGAACTTTCACGCCACCCATATCCAATTATTTCGAAAGACTTTAAAAGAAAATTATAAAAACATTACATAAAGTTCGTCAAGCTATCTCCGCTTTCGTTACCAGATACGACACATTAACGCTGCAAAAATTATATTCAGAAAATATTAAATAGGAAAGTTTAATCAAACTAAATATTATAAAGATGTTCATCAGGGTAAATTACTTATGCAGGTGCGGGGATAAATATAAACGGCAAAGATAATTCACTCTTTACACTATAATTCTGGAACTAAATGCAAGGAACATCACCAAAATTTGATGTAGGTCATAGGGTTACTTATGACTAATCAAAAAGTAAGAATGACGAAGTGAGAGAAGAGAGACTCCAAACTATACTTGAAATCCTCAGGTAACAAGACAAGAATAAAATGATTCAAAGCATGAAGAAAAATTTAATTTGAATTCCTTAAACCTTAAAACTTGAAGATCCATAACGAGATCTTTTATACTTCATCGGCTTATAGTTTTACTTTATAGATACATAAGGTGAAGAACCACTCTTCTAATTCAAAGGTTTAGGTGGACCATATCCAATGTAAAGGTGTAATAATGTCAAGAGAGATGACCCAATCTCCTAAGGGGTCTGAAAGGCCCTCCTTTCTTTAAGAATTGACAGAAAATTTATGAATAAGAAAAATGATGAAATAAACCAAACAAATATTAAGAGCATAATTCATGGGTAGTACTCAAGAGGATAATGAATAGGGAGTGAATAAAACATTATAGAAATCCATCCTCCCTTGCCAAATAAGCTTCCCATCAAATGAGGCAGTATAAGTACTAAATAGTTTAAAAGATAAATGTCCGTTGTAATAACGGTAGTACAAAAAACACGAATCATACTGTTTCTATATCACATGATTTCAACACAAAAGGATTTAGTAACATTAATTAAATACCAGTAATAAAATAACATCCACAAAGTGTTTACATAATAAAATCTTATTAAAAATATATCAAATTTATATTGCGTAATGAAATATTTAT
>SEYY01000936.1:77500-115000 GCA_009176605.1 Armadillidium nasatum
ATATAAGCATACATCTATTATTACTAAGCTCATTGATAAAAATAATGTTGTATAGAGGTGTCATATCAACACGAGCAGGTCATACATATTTTCTTTTATAGCAGAAACACCTACATTAAATTCAACATATAGGGAACATTAGCATTCGAAATAAGTATCGGAGTTGTATGTTAGCAACTTCATCAACATCCATATAAAAAGAAGTTTCAAATCTGATATAATTAGGGATGTTGTGGATTGAAGTGAAGTATTGGTATCGATAATTCTGCAAGTATTTGTAAAATAAAAAAAAATGCACATACACCACAAAAAGCACATTGCTTATGATTATCTTCATTCACTCTAGATTACAATTATTATCATATACAAACGATACCGAACTGATAATTCCAAATCCCTGTGATTACAATTATAATCATATGTAAACGATACTAATCTGATAATTCCAAAACCATGTGTTGATACTGGAATTTGTCAAGAAAGACTCGAGATCACGAAATTTTGTTTACACTACATTTTGTAAAATAAACAGAAATTATAACTTGTCTTTGGAAATAATAATTATAATTTACATGTTTAAATATTTAAGTAAGAAACCTCTTACACAGTATAATTTTTTTTATCATTACTTGCTACACTATGGAAGTCTTAAAATCAGTAAGTAGTTACATTATTATTATTATTTGTAGTAGTGACAAACTAATAATAATAGCTAGTAAAATGATTTTTACAGTCTCATAATGCTATTCCTATTATTGAATTATCCAAATAGGTGATGAACTTGACTAGTATTTATGTGGCACATAGTTTATGTTATAATAGAATATAATCGAATAATATGATGCTTCAAATTTAAATACTTTAGTATTTAAATTTGAATATTACTGATTAGCGGTATTACCAATTGCTTAATTAGTCCTTCAGGAAGTTGTAGTTGCTAACATTCAATTTATTACTGGTATCAGTATTCAATCAACAAACCAACAATCAAGTATATACATTTGTTCTGCTTCATCCCTTAAAACCTAAATTACTTAAATTTAGTTTTTAAATTTTTAATTTAAGAAAGGGATTTTAATTTCTACAAAATACTTGGTAATGTCTACAAATCTCCTCAACGAGGGGTGGAGAGAAATACAGTGGAATCCAAAAGTTTATGATTTAATATTTCAGCTACATTCTAGGCATATATTTCATCAATGTACTATTACAGGTCCTCTAAAACAAAGTCCAATTTCTAGAATCTCAAGGTTAAGAAAAAGTAAAAAAGTAAGTTTTTCAAGATGATAGTATCATTCGAAGAAAAATTTAATTTAGCTTTATTATTCAGAGCTCACTTTTAATTCAATCTTTTGATCTACAAAACTCAATTTAAAGAAAAATAGCAAATCTAATATCTTAATAATAATAAATATAATCAATAGGTAAATGGTGAATAATAATTATAATTCAAAAATGGTGCACTGCATTAAATTTAATTTCTCCACATTTGTAACAAAAGTTAAGATAAAGATGTGTTCAATCTCAAAAAATTCTTTCTTATCTTTCATTAAAAATAAAAAATTAAAATAAAAACTAATTTTAGACAGTGAAAGAAAAAGTTAATAATAATATTATTATTATTATAAAAGAAAGTGCGATTAAGTTTAAAATTAAAAAATTATGCAAAGATTAATGTCATGATAAGTCTTAACAAAATGAAGAAATGATTTTAAAAAGTAAAAAGTAGCAAAAACAGGTAAGTGAATAATATGAGGATAAAACCAATAAAAGCAAACTAAAAAACTTGTAGAGTGCCAGAATGAAAATGGAAGAAACGCGTTACAAGATATGATGGACAAGGTTTTAATGTTTTGAAGACAGATTTCTCTCTGTAATGAGATCAATCATGGGCAAACCTCAGATTATATGTCAACAATTTGAACATAAAACACCAAACTCACCCTTGTTCTGAAGTTAATATTATAGTTTGATAATTTTCCAGCTTCATTATGCTTGTTAGCACAAGCTATAACCGAGTCGATGGTAGTAACGAGTTGACGAATAGTTTCACAGCCTTTCTCTATACCACTAACCCAAGTTATCTTATCCCCACGAATCATTCCCGTGTCTTTGGCTTGCACTTGACGAGATACAACCTGGCCATCACTAAGCACTCCGAGTGAATGTAGTTTCATTACTTCCGAAAGTACTTTCAAAGCCCTCTCGTTACCTAAAATATAAAATAACAATCAATAAGCATTTCATTTTTTTATTTTTTTTAAATTAAAACTTTCTGAAATTCATTTAAAAACTATACAAAATTAAAATTTAATTACAACCCAGTGCTACTACGTACAGCTCACAAATTTCCTAAACCCTGAGCTGGTGTGGTAGTGATTAATTTGCTACAGTGGTAGTGAGGTTGATTTAATTAATAATCTTTTAAATAAATACATTACAAAGCTTAAAAATGACTTGGAGAAGTAAAGAAGCAGAACTGAATTGAAAATGTTGGAACTATAAATATATTAAATTAGAGTCTCCATATATATATATATATATATATATATATATATATATATATATATATATATATATATATATATATATATATATATATATATATATATATATATATATATATATATATATATATATATATATATATATATATTGCTACCACTTTTGGGTGAGGTTCTAATCTAGGGGGGGGAGGGGGAAGGCATATGACACATTAATCATCATTTGCTGCTTCACATACTAAAAATGTTTTCCTAAAATTTAAAAATATCTATATTAATAGTATTGGAATATATATATATATATATATATATATATATATATATATATATATATATATATATATATATATATATATATATATATATATATATATATATATATATATATATATATATATATATATATGTACAAGCACAATCACTACTATAATCTAAATACTATTTTACATATGATTCTTACCTAAAAAGTTATCAACAGCACAAAATCCATATTGGTTTAAGTCCTTTAGAACATAGCTAGTAACATTGGATAACCAATCTGGTCCAAGTTGTTCTGCTAGTGAGTGATTATCTGGGGTGAGTTCTAATTGGTACAATGACTGCCGCTTGGCTTGAGAACTCTCAGTTGTATCCTCGACACCCATTGGAGAATCAATTGGAGTACTAAGATCTGGCTCTTGTTCAACACTGCCATTAGAATATGACTGAAAAAATATACTCGTTTAATCTACCTTAAATATTTAACAAATTTTGCTTCTAGAACACCATAAATTCAAACATATGGCATCATATATTGGCATATATATATATATATATATATATATATATATATATATATATATATATATATATATATATATATATATATATATATATATATATATATATATATATATATATATATTACCTGATTATTAATAACAGAATCTAAAAGTGTTTGATTAAGGGAAAGAGCATCCCCTTGAGAACTGATGGAACTTCTGTTACTAGACTTTTCATTCCTTTTACACTTCTCTTTATTTTCACTCACTTTCCTTACTTTTTTGCAAATTGGTTTGTGAGAATTCCAATGCTGTTTTTGATGATCAGTACTACAATATCGCACAACCTTACAAGCACCACAAAGTCGAAGATCTAAATCAGATATACCACAAAATGCACATTGCCTATAATTATCTTCATTCATTCTGTATTACAATTATAATTCATGATGCTGTTATCCTCCTCTTATTTTTAAATAAAAGATCGGTCAAACTGTGCTGCAGGAAAAATTATTATTAGTAAAGTTTATAATTTGTTTATTAATAAAATTAAAATTGCCACTTTTATTTTTCAAGAATTACAAATATACACAAACACTTTTAAAATATTATGCATAGTTTTCTGGGACTAGGTAGAAAGTCTTTCTAATGGAACTCATCCAACAAGAATTGTTAAAAGATGTAAGGTGAAACCTTTACAGAAACTCCAAGTGCACAATACAAGGAAAGATAAAGAATTTACTTCCCTATAAAACTGTAATTCTACACATTGGATACAAGAGTTGCTGCACTTTATCTCAATGAAGAATTATAACTCAATCTCTATTCAGTCTGAATCTGGTTATAAGTGATCATCACATCTTTCTATATTTTAAAGTTTCCTGATGATGAAAATTTGCAGATAAGACTAAAATATATCTTGGAAATTACTATGAAAAGAATAAAGAAAACTTGTGGAGAAGTAAGAAAATGTCTAAATTTGAGGGATACTAGTGTTGAAATGTAAATAGGATAAATAGATTAATATAAATTAGCAAATATGTATGAAAAACTTTTAAATATACAATTTAAAGGCAAAATTTACCTCCTGAGTCTGGACTTATTGCAGAATGCATTAGCCAGGAAAAGTATTAACAAAAAATCTTACTGATCAGGTCAAAGTATTCACAGAATTTTAAGCTTGAAAATTAAACCCTACTTAGAACTTAAGACACATAGGTTATTTGCATCATTAATATAACCAGAAATTCTTGAATTTTACAGGCATATAAACACCAATTCAAAATACGTAAACATAATTTCTCAATATGATATAATTGTTAGCTAGAACCAAAAACTAGACCATCTATTCTTGGGATGCCCCACTCTCTCAGCACTAAGGGTGCAGTTTAGAATATTAATAAAATTAGTAAAAAATTCAATATTAATAAAAAAAAATCAAAATTTAATTTACATTAATATTGACTTTTCTATATTTAACTAACATTGAAATATTTTTTATTTAATATCTTTCTTAACAAAACTTATGAAACTTAAACAGATCTATATATAGTAAATGACTGGCTAAATCTAAGGATTCATATTCTGATTTTTAATACTTTAGTAGTTTTATATTTTCTGGAAGTTGCTTTCTAAATATTTTATAATTTAGGTTTAAAACAACATAAGCATATTTAATAGCATAAATTTAGGCTAAATATCAGACATTCCTATCTGTTATAAAATAATATAATATACCGGTATATATATATATATATATATATATATATATATATATATATATATATATATATATATATATATATATATATATATATATATATATATATATATATAATTATAGGTATATTTTCTTATTTTACTCTATTGAAAATATAAAGATAAAACATATAAAATTGAAACGGAATATAGACTAATTATGAAGGAAAGACCACTTTCTGTAATACTAAGTATCAGTTAAACTTCCTTTTTACTTTATTTTATTAATATATATATATATATATATATATATATATATATATATATATATATATATATATATATATATATATATATATATATATATATATATATATATATATATATATATATATATATTGAAAGTTCAAATACTGAAAAACTTTTATAAATATTTTGATATATTGATATTATATATTTAATATAGCCTATAGTATATTATAACCAGAACCACGGTACACCATAACTAATTTAACAACCAGACCTAACCTAAAATAACCAATATAGCATAACTATTAAAAAAATTTTATTCCAAACATTCATTACTTTTTAAACAATACAAATATGTCAATTTCAGAAGAACAAATCTGCTTAACAAAAGCATATATATATATATATATATATATATATATATATATATATATATATATATATATATATATATATATATATATATATATATATATATATATATATATTGCAACCAACTTATATCTTTCTTAATATGAACAAAATTCCAACTATCTGAGTTCTACCTGACTACTACCAAATCTTTTAAACAAAGGTCTATATACCTAAATCTATATAAAAATCATGAACTTTAAATCATCATTTTTATAGCAATAATAAATCTTTTCTCTTAAATCTAAACTTT
Organism: Armadillidium nasatum; assembly: GCA_009176605.1. Lineage (NCBI taxonomy): Eukaryota > Metazoa > Arthropoda > Malacostraca > Isopoda > Armadillidiidae > Armadillidium > Armadillidium nasatum. Next base: position 83,377 of record SEYY01000936.1, read on the forward strand.
GGAAAAAAGTAGTCTAAGTAAATCCTGATTTATGTCCTACAGTAATTCATACTATACTTTGCATGTAATATCTTCAATTAATCAATTTTCAAAGAATGGCCTAGATTGAATTCACTCTGTCAAGTTCTGCCACTCTGCTCTCGAGCTGTTCTATAGTTTATCCTAAATGGTTAAAATGTGAAAATATTCATACGAAAATAAAACAAAGAAATTAAAATAAACAGAAAACTATAATTCGCAACTTTGCATTAACAAACAAATATTCGTTTTAGGAAAAAAATTTACCGTGCCTACGTGATAAATCTGGTATTTACTTTAACTTGAGTTAAAATAGGCACATAGTCTTCGAAAGATCGAAGATTATGATGATTTTTTTTTATTATTATTTTTTTTTTTCGAAAGTTATTATTTACATAGTGAATAAAATATAGATCAATATTGGCTAAATATTTATTGACTAAAGAAACATGTTATTACCAAAGTTTACCTTTGTTATTACCACAGTAATTACCATATGTATAAAAACATAAATCGCTACCAAATATATATAAAAAAATTTAACTTTGTAATGTACAGTCGTGAACAGAAGTTCGTTCCTATTAAGCTGGAAATAAATATTTATATAAAATGGAGATCATCTCAGATTCAGCCAATCACAGTTCAATTAAGCCCCTCTCAATGTTTTTATTCTCTTTTTATTCAAAATAGAGCTTTTATGAAATGATCTCCATTTTATATAAATATTTATTTCCAGCTTAATAGGAACGAACTTCTGTTCACGACTGTACAAATAGCCTATAGGTTTTTAAAAATTAAAGGTACATTGCTAAAAAAAAAAAAATTTTTTTACTGAAATGTTTGCTTACGAATTTGTTTCAAAATAATAATTCATAGAATACTTGTAGCGTAAAATAATAAGGGAACAATTATTTAAAATTTAATTATTATCATATGTCTAAAAAGACAGCTGTAGAAAATCATAAAACATTTTTTTTAAGGAATAGATTGTGCTTTTAAATTTTATTTTCATGCTGTAGTGCGTGTCATTTATAAAATGTAATAAGTAAAGGTGGATACCCGCAATTTTTTTGTTAGTCCGCAATTCGCAATTCCTCAACTATTTCTACTTCGCCAAGTCCCCTACCTCAAATCCGCTAATATATATATATATATATATATATATATATATATATATATATATATATATATATATATATATATATATATATATATATATATATATATATATATATATATATATATATATATATATATATATATATATATATATATATATATATATATATATATATATATATATATATATATATATATATATATATATATATATATATATATATATATATATATATATATATATATATATATATATATATATACATATATGCTGTTGTTAATATTGTCTTGAAATTACAAAAATTATAATTTTCGTGATTTTTTTTTTTTTTAACTTACCTAAAATATTACTGAATTTTTTACCGAATCGTAAAGCGAGTAACTTCACGCCACCAGTACCAGCTTAAAACTTGCTTCAATGGCCTTGAAAGTGAGCTCAATATATTTCTCTTAGGAGATTCTATTTCGTTTTAAATTTAGATGTTCTGAATCTAGGGTTTTGGATTGGATTTCTAATCTAACTTAGACCTGTGAACATTTAACCACCATAACTATAAACGCTTCCCTCAAAATTTTGAAGTATTGCACAACCTATTTATATTAAGAAAAATTACAGGTTGCTTTTGATAAATATGATAAGTAACATTTTATTTTCTACTTCAATTCTTCAATTTGAATTAATCTGTATTAACTTCAATTTGAATTAATTTGTATTTAATAATTTGTATTGTAATAACCTCAATGAGCTATAGCCATTGCATCCTCAGAAGTATCTGACATTTCACTACTGATGACACTGGCAATATCATTAGTCTTTGCCCGTGTATAGCAAGCAAGCCTACCTTTTCAATTTTTCATGCAACAGAAAGTTTTATCTAACTCCTTATTTAAGAGCTACTAACTATTAATATCGAAAAGATAAGCTAGACAAACTTTAGGCAAGCCGAAATATGTAGCCTTTGAGCGGAACGTTAACGATTCGATTAGTTATTATTTGCATCATATTTATTTTTTCCAATATCCTTATTTTTTCTTTGTTGCTTTTAATTCTCTTACATAAAATAAATATCTCTGCATCATTTGAATATTTTGTGTATCCAATTGTCATGCTGAATAGTTACATTAGCTGATTAGCTGAAATATAATATTTATGCCCTAAAAAATGTATCTTATCTAAATTCAAAGGACGATTTATTTATTTTATTTTTGTGAGTGACAATCCATCTAACAGTATTTGCACTCATTAAAAGCAGACAAATTACTTTTCATCTGACTATTACATGTTCGATGCAAGCACATCCGCTCGCCGAGAGATTTCATGACGCTCATCAAAAAAAAATTGTGGACGAATAGAAGACGGCTAAATTGTAATCCCACTTAGGGGCGCTCAAAATAAAAAATAAAAATCGATATAACATTTATCGATATTTTCAAAATTATGTTGTTAAAACTAATATATATCAAAGTTTACTGGTAAACTTTGGACAGACCTAGAGTAATACACCAAAAGAGGTAGAATATTCCCTTAGAAGACATCAGATGCGTCCAATGAAAAAATTGCTGGAAGATCAGATTCTAGAAGACAGTGAACGAGGGAAAAATATGGCTAACCTCGCTTACAGGTTTATTAATCTATTCTGAGAGAGAGTATGTGGAAGAGTGTAGGATAAGGTGACCATATTTTTCTGACCAAAAATCGTGATGCTTCTGAAAAATGCCCTTCCCGTAAGGAGGGTGATTTTTTATATAAAGAAGAAATACTAATGTTTTCAAAACCAAGTCAAATGGTTTATTAGTTAAGGACATTTTTCCAAAAAAAAAAAAAAATACATTTTTGCCTTCTGCTCCCACTCGCATCAGGAACAAATGCTCGTCCCGATTTACTCTAAAAAATCGGGACACTGCTAAATTAAGAAATTGGGACTGTCCGAAAAATTTGGGAAGTAGGGTCACCTTAGCATAGAATGAAGATTAAAAAAATAAAAATATATATATCGATCTGTAGATAATCGAAAAACTATCGAGTTGTCGATATATCGTGTAAGAAATTATTTTGTGTATGTGTGCTTAGGCTAAGTAAACTAATGGTAAAATATTTCTTTTCAATATTTTTAATTTATTTTAGTCATATGTGATTTTAGTTTACAGTATTTTATTGTTTCTATTCAGTTGATAAACAGTAGCATAGTCTACCTCAGGCCTATCGGGAGAGCTTCACGAGCTCAGGAAAGTATGCTATCTGTTGAATGTATTGTTTATTAAACGCAATTACCCAAACCCCAAGATCACAGCCTCATTTATATCTGCTGGTACCGGTAACCTTAGACAATGAATTTAGTAATAGGAAAATAGAGATAGTAAGAAGCCACAAGGGCCTATCGAGACTGTCCCAGTCCAAACAAATAACAATATCAATACTAATATACATGAAGACCAGATCTATCCTATCTCTAGTTATCAGTTACCATTTGATACAGGCCTAACTGATACATGTATCGATATTTCCATGGGATGCAGGCCTAATAGATAGATAGATAGATGTTGCTAACCTACTACTGTATTAAACTATAATATATATATATATATATATATATATATATATATATATATATATATATATATATATATATATATATATATATATATATATATATATATATATATATATATAGAATATATATATATATATATATATATATATATATATATATATATATATATATATATATATATATATATATATATATATATATATATATATATATATATATATATATATATATATATATATATATATATATATATATATATATATATATATATATATATATATATATACTGGTATATATATATATATATATATATATATATATATATATATATATATATATATATATATATATATATATATATATATATATATATATATATATATATATATATATATGGTAAAAGTTTAAAAGTTGTTCTGACTTTCAATATATGTAAACATCGATATATCAATGTAAATTTTTTTATATTTATATTATTATTATTATTTAGCTTTCATTTTTAAAAAAAAAATTAATATTATTATTATTTTAGTTTTTCTAGCGTTTTTCTAGCGTAGTTAGTTCCACCTTATAATCTGAATACCAAAGTTTGTCATGTGATACAGGCCTAATGATAGATAGAAATTTCAAAATATTGATATACAAGGTCAGACAATTTCTTAACCTAAGCCTATATATATATATATATATATATATATATATATATATATATATATATATATATATATATATATATATATATATATATATATATATATATTTCAATTTCATTGAGCATTCCTCAGAATTTGCTAAAATCTCCTTTTCTGAAATCTAATATCTTTTTCCTATTGACTTGCAATTTGGGCCCAGACCTCACATTCCAGTTAAATCTAATAATATAATGATCACTAGCTCCTAAAGTCTCCCCGACTTCAACATCATTCACCATATTTTCATCATTTGTTAATATTAATCTAATAATGATGCATGCCTTGTCGGTTCTTGGACCATCTGACTCAAAAAGGGGGTCTGCTTAGGGAAACCATTTTGTGAAGACAACACAGATAGTTTTAAATGATAATTTAGAGAGATCTTAGATCATTTTTGTAGGGTATGCTGAAAAACTATCTGAATTGTTTGGCACAAACCCAAAGATTCAGATCAGAAAACTAAATGCATAGAAAAAGGAAATATATATCAGTGGAGGCCATTCCATAAAAAGATCATTTATTATAGAAAAAAAAAAAAAAAAGTGAGGTTGCTAACTTAAGAACTCTATATTTCATTACAACCGTCTCTGATATAGTTTTACCTGCATTTTTCTGTTTTGTTGACAAAGGATTACTAGGAAAACTATAATACATTTCTGGAATACAGATATTGCTATTTATTGTCAAATTTTTTGTATATATGTACTACCTAAATTAACGATTCCAATTATGATTTAAGAATTTTTTAAAAAAATATAATCATCATTATTTATGCTGTTATATGTAAAAAAAAAAAAATCTGGTTGAATAATTTATTTTATAAGATTTTTGATAACCTGAACTTAGATTTGGCCCTTAAAACTGAACTCACTAACCTAAGAAAACAACTTCAGTAAAGAGCTTAGAAAGGCTGGATCAAAAGATAGAAGATATGCCACCATACTACTACAAAGTATGATGATAAAATTAATAAAAATGTTTCTTCTTTTCATAAAATGCTAAGGTTTGTTTTTAATTTAACAATACAGGTAAAACTGAGTGAAAAATGATTAGAAAGTGCTCTTCATTGGGAATTGAAAATATAAGAAAGTATCATTTTCAGACATCTTAGAAAGCTCATGAGCAATTCAATTAAGCAATTCAATATATTAGGAACACAAAAATAAGTTTGAAACATAGTGCTTATTATAATTTAATTTTGCTTCTCATAATTTATTAAAAATGTGAATAACTGTAAGAAAATAGACCAATATCTTCATTATGAATTTGATAATGCTAAATTTCAATTTTTTCTTATGCTAAAGAAATTATGTAAATCCTAATATAATAAAATTTACGGACCTAAAATTAAAAGTAGTAGTAAGATTTAATTCAAAATTTAAAAATAATGCAATTTATCAATACCTTTAGTATATATATATATATATATATATATATATATATATATATATATATATATATATATATATATATATATATATATATATATATATATATTATATAAATTTTATATTTAATTATTAAATGTATTAAATAAATTAATAAAATAAAAAAAAAAAAAATAAATATATATATATATATATATATATATATATATATATATATATATATATATATATATATATATATATATATATATATATATATATATATATATATATATATATATATATATATATATATATATTTAAAAATTTTAAGTTGTGTTTCCCTAAGTTTTTTAAGAATTTGATCAAATCTTGGCTTAATTGGTCTTCAAAATACTAAAAGTATAAAATATATTTATTCATTAAAAATTTTGAATCTGGCAGTAGATATTCTGCTATATATATATATATATATATATATATATATATATATATATATATATATATATATATATATATATATATATATATATATATATATATATATATATATATATATACAGTGGAACTCCATTATTCGTCCCCTCCAGTATTCGTCTTTTCCGATATTCGCCCTGTAATTTTTTTTCTGATATTCGTCGAAAAATCAATATTCGTCCTACCTACGAAAGCCTATAACCTTAAAAATAAAAACTCTTAATAACAATCATTGTTTTTCTCATCCAAAAGATTAATTTCGTTTTAAAATTTTATGTGTTTAGCGTTTATGTAGGCCTACACAGTGCGTATTACGTATTATTTATGGCAGTACGCTGTTTAATATGTACTGTAGTTGAATCGTACAGTGTTTGAAATGATTTCGGAGATCGATTCTAGATTGAAATTTTTTTTTTTTGTTAAGGAATAGATAGGCAAAATTCGAGGCTGGGAACGAATTAATCCATTTTTAGTTAATTCCTATGGGAGAAAATTATTCGATATTCGTCTTTTTTGATATTCGTCATCCCCTCAGGAACGGATTAATGACGAATAGTGGAGTTCCACTGTATATATATATATATATATATATATATATATATATATATATATATATATATATATATATATATATATGGAAACTTTGCTTAATGCGACTTCAATATCTACGATTCAAATAAATGTTACCCTTCCCTGATTAACACAAGATATTTCACAATTAACATGATTTGAAAAATGGCAACTAGTCTGTAAATTATTACAATGTCATACTACAAGAAATTGAAAATATTCAGTTGTCAGGGGAAGAAATCACTGAATCTAACATGCAATCTTTTTGGAAGCATGTCCTATCTTACTGTGCAAATGACTTTACAGGTTTTGAGAAAAACTGACATAATTATTGATGAAAAAACTTTGTTTGCATATGATCTTGGATTTGGTGAAGCAGATTGTGCAAAATGTACATGAAGTACTTAATTCACATGCACAAGATCTTCAATTGGATGAACACTGTTCATTTGAGGCAGAAGCTAACGAAAATGAGCAATCAAATGAGCCAATTAAAGAAGTGGCAACTAAAAAAAACGAGCAAATTCTCCGTCAAACTGAAAATGCAAAACAAATCTTACTCAATGCTGATCCTTACTTTAAAAAGAAGCCTGATTGTTCGTCGGAATATCGGCAATCAAAGAGGACTTACTGTAGATACTATGACCACAAGAAGAGCACAAACATGATGCAACCAACCATTTTTTAATTCTTTAACAAAATAGGTTTTAAAAAAATGCATATGTTAATTTGAATAAATAGATGAAAATTTATTTATTTATTATTTTTTTTGCCTCTTTAAACCAATTGTAATATTTCCTATTCATTATTCAACTTGCTTAGCGCCAGCAATTATCATGATTAATTAATCGTATTAAGCTGGGTTTTCCATATATATATATATATATATATATATATATATATATATATATATATATATATATATATATATATATATATATATATACTACTACATAGTATATAAATATACTACTACTACATAGTAAATATTTGTAAGCAAATCATGTCTGGAGGTATCAAATGCTTGATGAATATTGGGAAACACAACTGCACTGTTTTCATCAAAATAATTTCTTTTTTTTTTTTTTTGTTTTTTGGACAGTACCTTATTTCAAAACAGGCTCATTATAAATAATTTGTAGAACAGTTATATTGGAAGTTACAATTGATTCATAATGAATAGAAGAATGCCACCCCAAAGGTTCCAAAAGAATTTGAAACCAAAGGTACTGTTACTACACAGTTCATTATTATTTATCATAGAATTGTTTTTAATTTGGTTGATACTGAACCTTTATACCCATTCTCTCATTTTAGTTACTGTACGTATGGTAAATACAAAATATTTCGATTCTCAGAGTTTTTAATTTATTTCATGTCTTCCATAACAATCTAGGAAGATAACATTTCTTTCTCAGTTCAGTCTCCTTCTCAAATTCTCAACTGGTTTTTGGTGATCTGAGAGGTATACCTTAATCATCAATTTTGTTGATTTTATACCTAATTGATATGAACCTTATGGTTCATATGTTATATCTTCAATTTATTTCAACTTTTTTCTTGCTGTGAGAATTTCTTTGGGAGATGTTTTGAATAACAGACAGGAAGCATACAGTCACCAAATGTATAAACAGATTGATATTTGTGAAGATAATAAGGAAATTTCAAATTCCAAAGCTCATTGACATATATTGATAAGTACTTTAATGTGGGTGGTAATTATGGTATGTTTAGAAGCAAATTAAGGTGCATTGTATTTAATTTTTGGAAATAATTTTGTCTATTACAACCAAATTATTTTCACTTTTTTATTAATCTTCTTGTTTGTAATCAGTTACTTATTTTTTAAGTGCATTTGCTCTTTCATTGACTTAAATAGTCATTACTTGCATATTTTAATTTTTGTAATTCATTAAAAAAAAAAAAAAAAAAATAGGTGATGATGAACCCACTGTCTTTTGACTTGTCACCCAATGGTATCACATAATCATGAGGGAAATTTGAAATCATATTTTCAGTATAACAAAATATTTGTTATAGCTTTTTTCTTAATTCTAATGAAATTAAAGATTTCACAGCTGTTTTACACTTGTTAATACATATATGTGTTAATAAACAAAGCCTTCATTGATAACAGAGAACTTTATTCAATCAAACTCAAAAATAAATTAAAAATTTTTTCTTTATTCAATTTTAAAATTCATTTTAGATCAGATTAAGTAACACATAATCTCATAATCTCTCAGATAAAACGGCATTATACTAAGTCCAATCTTTATATTCCACTTTTATCTCTCTAAAATTAAATCTCCCATAATAATATACAGGATCGTAAGGTCCTGAAACTTTTTGGGAGAATCAGATGTCCATTTAAGGTTAATCTTTCTTATTCATTTTCTTGTTTTAATATATTTTTAGTAAGTAAATTATAGGAACATCAAATACTTCAAAACACACTCTTTTATCATGAGAAATACCAGATAAAAATATAATGACTGGGCATTGTTTTTTTTTTTAATTTTAATTTTTGTAAACTATTCTTACATAAAGGTTTTCAGTTTAATGTGCATACAAGATTTTATATAAATTTGTATTTCAGAATTTTATGAGTTTCTTTAGCTATTCTGATAAGCATAATATATAATATATCGTTGTAAATAAACATAGGCAACCTGGTAAAATAATTTCTTTTCTACATTTAATTGAAAAAAGTTTACAGTGATCTTTATATACTCAAGATAAATTTATCTTAATACATTTTCTTTATACTTGTAAAAATAAAATGTGAACAAGTAAATTATTATGGATTACTGTTAATATTTATATGATCATAAACTGTTTTAATATATTTCTTTAATTATCAAGAAACACCAAATGTAGCTTATTTTAACCAAAGATTGAAACTATGGACCGACCAGGGCCCTGGCTAAAAATCAGGGAAAACCAGGGTTTGCCTGCCGGGGTTGAAATGGTAAATTATACTTATTAATGATGGATTAAAGCAAACAAAATATAAGAAAATAAAGATTTTTCTTTTAACAATATTTTTCTTTTCTGTTCCTTTTAACCACTTCTCTTCTGCTAGTGAATATTCATCTTTGTGTTTTGATTTTAGATGCCCCATAAAGATTTGGTTGGAAAATTTTTACTTTGGGCACCCAAAAGTCCTCTTGTAATTTATTGGCTGCAGATGTTACATTTAGCTATTTCAAGTCAATCATGAAACATTGTAAAGTACTCCGATACTGCTAAAGCTGATCTTTTCGCAATAGTGACTGAAAGTATAAACAAAATAATTTTGAAATAATGTAGCTAAATGATACAAATTTGGTACATTGCAATAAAATAGCAATGGTATGTATAAATACAGGTTATATTGATAATTTTTTATCTTACATTTTTTCAAGCTTTACCTTAGGGTCTTACCTAGGTAAACCTATTTAATCACTATTGTGAATCAGAAAAAAAAAAAAATTCCAAAAATTTTGTACTTTATTTTAAACTTTTATTATTCAAAATCTGTAATTTTCTGAAAATTTTTCAGAGAAAATGCATATAATTAATTTAAGTGAATGTTTGCTATTCTACTCAAGTTTTGTAAAGAGGTCAAAAGCACTGAAAATTTAGGTTACAAAAATTAGATATAATTTTAATTGAGATTTATTTAAATTATAAAGTAAAGATTTACTTTATAATTTAAATAAATCTCAATTAAAATTATATCTAATTTTTGTAACCTAAATTTTCAGTGCTTTTGACCTCTTTACAAAATTAAGCAACCCTGGGACCCTGGGCAGAGCCCTGACCTGAGCCAAATTTGGGAGACCCTGGCAAAATTTCAGCCTCAGTCGGTCCTTAATTGCAACTACAGGTTTTTTTTATTAGGAATATAATAATTTAAATTTTTATTCATTTCCAACAAATATAAATTTTAGTTTCTGAATATGAGAGAATGGGATAAAGGTACAATTTATAGTTATACATAGTATAGCTATTTTTAATAGGAAACACATTTGTGTTATTTTTATTGATTTGCAGACTCTGACATCTTTGAAGTAGGCTTAAACTATTAATTTTGCTTGTATTTAAATAAATTGGTGATGGGATGAAGAATCAGTTTCTAAGATGAGGATTCTGGTATATTTTCAATTTTATAGATTTTAATCCACTTGACCTTTCTTATAATTATAAAACCTTTCATATAATATCTATCTATAAATTGCTTCGCAATATATATTCTTAAATTCATAGATATTCTTTATATTAGGCTTATGAGTGTATACATTATCAAGGTTTGTTATCATTATTGATTTGAATGTTCGTTCATACTTGTTAAGGTTGGCTTTAAACATTTTACCCAAACATAATAAGGATACTAATATTGTAATAAACATAAGTAGTATATATATATATATATATATATATATATATATATATATATATATATATATATATATATATATATATATATATATATATATATATATATATATATATATATATATATATATATATATATATATATATCAATCTGAAATCAGTATTCTTAAAAGCACTAAAAGTTGTGTAAATATTTTAAATAAAAAATTTCTTAAAATGAGAGAGAAGCCATTGCTCTGAGATATTATTAAAAAAAAAAAAAAAAAAAAAATTTAATATCTGAAAGAAGTATTGTACAACAAAAATTCTCTCATTTTCTGAAGATGGCTTGCATGATTGTTTTATTGAAAACAAAGGTTAAAAATCAACAAATAATATTTTCATTGCTTCAGTCAAGAAAAGATAATTAGAAAATGAAGAAGAAAAATATTAAGAAATTATTATCCGGAATGAATCAATACCAAATGTTAAAAATTTTTTGAATTACAGTCCATTTACAGCTTTCCTGATTATTAAAGATTGATTTCAAATCCAAGTTACTTTAACTTCCTTAGGTTTACAAAGAGAGGATTTAACTCTTAAGATTTACAGGGAAAAGATCTCTGATTTCCAAAGATAGAATTTACCTCTTCAGATTTACTTATTCAGATTTACAAAGATATGATTTATTTCCACAGATTTACAAAGATAGAATTTATTTCCTCAGATTTACAGTAATAGGATTTATTTCCTCAGATTTACAGAGATAGGATTTATTTCCTCAAATTTACAAAGATAGGATTTACCTCTTCAAATTTACAAAGATTCGATTTATTTTTACAGATTTACAAAGATTCAATTTATTTCCTCAGATTTACAAAAATTAAAATATTCTTTAGATTAATTTATTTATGAAGAATCTGTAATTTTGGTAACAAATTAAGGAATTACAATTGAGTTTGGAATTGGAAGCATCCCATCACTGATATATATATATATATATATATATATATATATATATATATATATATATATATATATATATATATATATATATATATATATATATATATATATATATATATATATATATATATATATGAGCAGATTAAATAGCATTAAATATCTTTCTACACATTTTTTGCTGTTATTGTGTTAATGCAATTAACATAGTAACATAAACAAAATTAGTTTTCCTATCATATAATTACATTTATTGAGTTTTTTTTTTAAAAGAAAATATTGCTATAGATTTTGGGGAATAAAAGTTCACCATTCTATTAAATAAGTGTATAGTATATAATAGTGCATTTTTATACCCATATAATTTTTATGTAGGGCTACCATGTTTAATTTTAAAAAAAATTTTAGATTGTTTTTATTAAGATAATATAGAGGGAAATACCTAATTTCTAATCATCTATTTACACTTGAAATTAAACAAGTGAATAGTAGATTTGAAATCTGTATAAAGAAATTTTCAAGTTGTCATATTTAGTGATTTAATCCCAATAATTTAACAATATTTAACTACTACTTAAGATATTAATATAGTTTTAGGTTAATTTAACATTTCAGTTTGTTAATACCTTAGAATTGAAGTTTTTCATTAGTTAGGTAACTTTAAAGTACCTTTTATACCACACAAAATAATAAATACATGTAGGATATTTATGCTTACAAGAAAAGTTTTCTTTTATTAGGTTCTTGTGATGGGACATTCATGGGTGAAAGATATTGAAGAGGAACATCTAAGAAATCCTGTTTCAGATTATGACCTGGAGTTTGCTTATGAGGAAGGTGTTCGAATTAGTGGATTAATTGATATGATACCAAGGGTAATGGCAACATATCATACACATATATTGCTCTTTTCAGTTTTACCTGATGCTCTTTCTCAATATTCAATTGATAGTCAAAATCCAATGACATCTCAATACAAGGTCCTTGGGCCAAATAAAGACTTCAATCCAGAGTTTTTTGCTAATCAAATGAATATTTTCACAGAACACTGTAAAGTAATTAACCCTCATGTTAAAATTATATTAATGATTCCTCCAATGACAGATATGGTTTACCATAATCAGATTCGAGTTAGGTATTATCCTTTTATGCTTCAGAGAGCATATCAGGCTAATCCCCAATATGATGAACGTCTCCTCTACACATGTATGAAAGATCTACATTCTTCTATAATGTTGCTTAAAACTCAATTTACATGGATGGGAAAGCTTGTTTATCCTTTACAAGTTGTTGCACAGTCAATTAGTATTGTTCGTAATTCGTTACAAAGGTTTATGAAAGGAGATATCTATTCATTGGGACAAGCTAGCCATCTTAGGAGATGGTTTCCACCCAACTTCTCTGTTTATAGAAAAAATGTGGGGAAAGTTGAAAGTTACTGGTCTTTTAAGCTTTGATCAAACTTACCTTAATTCAAAACCATCAGTTTTCAATAGACTACAAAGTGCACCAATAAAAAATAATGCTTCTTCCCCAGTTTCTCCTTTAAAGAACAAAGCAAGTACTGCACCAATAAGAAGTATTTTAAAGAAGAAAAAAATGGGTTCATCTCCCACTACACCAATATCTAAAACAAACTGCATTTCATTAACCACATCTGTAGCTAAAAAAGAACAAGCATCACCAGTAGTTTCGATTTTGAAAAGACCTGTAAATTCTAATTCTGAATTGGATAAGAAGGAATCCAGTATTTCATCAGTCAAAATTGAAGAACCAATGTCACCAGAAATTGAAGTACTAGCAACAAATGGAAAAAATGAATCTTTCAATGAGTCAAGTGATTTTATTTCTACAAAAACCACCACAGTCATTCAGTCATCTTCAAAACCCAGACAACTGGTAAATGCAAGTTTACGTGAGTCAAGAGATAGAAAAATTTGCCAGTTTTATGGCTGGACATGCACATGCTGTTGGACAGAATTTATCATTGAAAGATATTAAACAAATGATGGTTGATGTTCTTAAAGAACAGATATAGAAATGTAGATCACCTTTCACACATGACAGTAAAACTAAAACTTCAGATTTGCAATAAAATAAATAATTTGTAAGTAGGTGAATTCATTATTAAATATTTTAATAGTAGGTCACATAAAGTTAAATTCCATTGGTGGGCTATTTTATTATCAGTTTATTAACAGAGCTTTCTATGAATGATTAATCGAACTTACTTATTTATATTTTACATTCAACAGCAGAATACATGATAATGCTCAATCATCATTCTTGTGACATATTTGAATATGGAAATTTTTTTTATCAACAAATTTTTTCAAAGATAAATTATATTTTCCTTTGGGTTAAAATAAATTTTCAATTTACGCAAGTCATAAAGTATAGGAAAATTTCATTATCTTTTTAGACAATTTTTTTTGCCCCATTTTGAAGGATGTCAGTGTTAGAAACTTTAATGAAATTTATAAAATTTTGAGAATTATATAAAGATTTGAGCATTATAGAAAATACATTGTATTATTATATTATTAGGGGTAAATTGCACTTAGGGTATATATATATATATATATATACGGTATATATATATATATATATATATATATATATATATATATATATATATATATATATATATATATATATATATATATATATATATATATATATATATATATACTTGGTGTATATATATAACATATATCTTGAGCAAAGTAGCATATAGCCTACTTTAATTTAAACCAACAGACTTAAAGTATTGTTATAAGATTTTCTCAACTTTTATGCAAACACTGTAAGTACAAGAAATTAGTTTTTGTGAATTCATTCCTTATTCTACTATAGTGTAACTGCTAAATTAGTTATTTGAAAAATAAAAATTTAGAAACAATAATTTTTAGTTACACCTTTGAGTTTTTTTATTTTTTTTAGAAAGATATGATTTTGTGAATGTGTTTAAGCAGTTTTAGTTGCTTCAGGGATTATGGTTCATTATTATTTATCTCTAAGCAATCTTTATTTGCCATAGTGAGAATATAGTGTCTGAAAAGTATATTGGCATAATTAGTATTTTGTTATAAGGTAGGTTTTTACTATTTGAAAATGTTAACTTTTTGAACATGCCTTCAAATTCTAGGCAAAAAATAAATGTTTGTATTAAAGAATAAAAACTAAAAATTTAGACTATAGCTTAATATTTACTTGATCAATTTACACTATATCTATGGTAAACTGAGAAAAGATCCAGACTCTGTAGGCATTTGTCCATTTATTTTTCACTCCATGTTTGAGATTATGATGTCTTTCTACTGATATTGGAAAAATCTCCAAGCTTTTCCAACTTGTAGTTTGAAGCCTATAAATAATATGGTAATTTACATTAGTATTATCATCCAGGATATGCTGAGAGATTTAAAAATCCTGTTAGGTATAATCTGGAAATCTATATATCTTGATAAAACTAAGACACAATTTGAAGTAGTTTGTCAAATGACTACTTATCCTGAGTTGTCAATATGCTTCACACATTGTTCATTTAAAATAATTAAAAGCTTACTAGATTTTTTTTTAAAATGAAATAATAATAGACAGAGCTGTTTTAAATTTAATAATGCAATTTGATGGAAATTAGGAGCACTGAGTCTTTTCACAAAATTAGTCATTGACATATTAAAACTTAAACTAAAAAATTGTTTTATGATATTGGAAAGTTGCATCCCCTGCTCTTCGTTGTTACTGATAATTTTCAACTTCTTTAATTCCTGTTATAAGAAATTCTGTATCTATTTACATACATTTTCAATATTTGTACACTTTTTTTTTTTTTCTTTTTCTTTTTACAAAGTGTTTGATAACTGAGTTTTAATGATATTTTGATGACCCTCCCATTATGCAACTTTAGGCTAAGTGAAAATCAATTACTGAGATTTATGGAAAATTGTGACCATTCCTGTTTTACACATTCAGTTTTGATATTTACTTGAATTTCTGGAAAAAAAATAAGGTAATTTTTGAAATGTTTTTCCAAAACGTTCCTTTCATTGACTGAGAATCACTATGAGTTAAGTTTTTTTTTTTTCAGGAAACAAAAGTGATAGCCATATTTGAGTAGTATTGTTCATTCATGATATTAATGTTGAAAATTACAATATAATTTTATTGATCTTCATAGTTTTGCCTCCATATGCATTTAAAAATTTTGGTGGACAATTTAAAAGACCAGAGATTCTTTATAATAATTCCCTTTCATTATATTACTTAATCAGAATTTGTCACATTAAAAGTAAAATGCAAGATGAAGTAATTTATTATGTAATATTAAATTTCTTGAATTTAATATTTTTCCTTATATAAAAATTATTTTCTATTCAGCTAGTTCTATGATTTTATGTCTTGATAAGTTACTACTCATCGAACTGTAAATGATTACTGTAATAAAGATTCACCTAGAATTGAATGGAAAACAAGGAAATTTTAGCATTTTTCCTTTATGATTTTCCTTTTTAAATGTTTTATTTTTGAAATAGTTGTGTATATTATGATGAAAAACAAGCCATTATTCTTTTGTTCCTATGTAATCCTATCAGTGCTTGATATGTTAGATCACACTTAAAATGAGAAACAGATGGATCAGGGTTAACATAGAATGATAAGCTCCCAAATTCTTTGGGAGCCTATTCTTTCTCCACCATCCATGAACTTTATTTATGTTTAAAGATTGTAATCTCTTCTTGAGGATTTCACTTCTACTTTCTCTGAGGTTAAAACTAAGCGTGTTTTTGGTCCAGATAGTGTCCTCCTTATGGTTCTCAAAACTTTCATCTCTTCCTGTCAACAGCCTTTCCTTCCTGCTGAATGAGTGTACTCATTCAACCTGTTACAGTAAAGGAGAATCACCAAGATTTCTCAACCTTTTAAGTTTGTCTATAGAATGCTTCCATAAAGAATGCTCTACTGGTGAATTTTCTCTTTCTGATTCCTGTCCCACTGCACTTCTGTGTTTCAATGAATTTTTTAGTTGCACTAGACTTACTGAAATCTTTTAGTTAAGTGATACAAAGCTTGGATTTCCTAACTCTCTATTTATGGTATTTTTCATTCTCTATAACTTTCTCGGTTTCCTTTCTGGTCATTCTATTAAAAGCTGATTTAAATGACCACCATTCATGCTTAATCTAACAATAGTGGTGTTCTTTCGGGTTGTTCTATTAAAAAATCTTTTTTTATTTTTTCATATTAATCTATCTAAAAGTTGAATTTATTCATCACTTTAGACTATGCTGAAGACTCCATCCATTATTATTCATTTTGGAAGGCATCCCAACCAACAGTTAATAGCTAATCTTAGGATGGTGGTCTTGGAGCAACAGACCTAGCTGTTCTTCCCCATACCTAATTGGGACAAAGTAAACATAGTTGTTTTCAGTGTCTCAAAAAACTCAGTACTTTCATATTTCTATGTGACATAATATTTCAAATAACTACATTTTTGAAATCATACAAATCTGCTTTCCTCTGTTCTCTTTAGTTTGTTTCCTTTTAAAAATGACACAATGTATCTGACAGATCATATCATTAATTCTATGATTATTTCTGAAAAAGTAATTTGCGTTCTACTTTTTCTTTGTCAATGCCACTTTAAAATGTAAGTAGATACTTGGAAAATAGTTCATGATTAGTTTTGCACATTATATTTTCTGACTTTTTTTCTAATTCTTTAATATTTTATTCTTTTATAAACATACAACTTATTCCTAATTTATTTTACTAAAATAAGTACTGAAAACTTAAAATTAAGAATCCGACAAAACACTGAAACACGCCTCTGAAGGGAAAATAAATGAACCTTAAAAAACTTTGATGCTCCTAACCTAAAACATAGTGCTAGTCAGGAAGCTTCTTAATAATTATCAAATCATCATCACTAACTATAACTCCTAATCTAGAAGCAAAATATCATTCAATAATCTGAAAATTATTAAATATAGATATATGTATATAGCTTTCTTCAGACATTTTGACACAATATGTGCAAGAGTACAAAGGATAACATATTCCTTTATGACTGATTGTTCTGTTCATAATCAAAGCTTTTTACTCCTTGAACTTCATTATACCCCTTTTGTCAGATAATTTTTTTCTCCTCAACTCCCTCGAAGAATAACATACAATATATATTTCATGACTTAATAGCTGTTATTTAGATGTTGAATAAAAGTTGTAAGCTTTCACCTTTCAAGGACTGACAGTTTAACTTAAAGGACGTCTTCCATGAAATAAGTTTTTTGAGAGTTGGACAGATGACTGATTATGCATCATAAGGGTGAAATTGATAATTTTGATAACAATTATGCATTTTCTTAATAGGGAAAATTTGAAACACTCTCGAGTACTTTTCTTCCCATTTCACATACAAGGATTATGGTACATATTTAGTGTCGTTTTGCTACAAAGAACAATTTTCATTTTCTATTTTCCTTTCTGTAGACATTAAGATATTCCTCCAATATATTTTATTTTTATCTTATGTTCTTTTATACACTACTAAAATTTTTTTAGAAATGTCATTTTATTGTATAGTTAAACGTTTTCATTATCAGTACAACTTCATGCTTATATAAAGGAATCTTTGCCAACCCGTAAAAGTAAAAATCTTGTGAAAAATGAACATTTTGTTAGGTTTCCCAGATGATCTTGATAGTTAATAAGACTGTAAGATACAGATGATAACCATTTTTAATATAAAAGAAGTCAACCTTTAATGAAAACATGGATTTTCTTAAATTAATTACCAAGTAAAAAGTTTCCCTTGAAAATAAGCCATTTTTCCATTTTTCGAAATAAATCCCCAACATTCAGATCTATAGGCACCAATAAACTCATCAAGGGTCATAAAATTTTTCATTTTGTCATGGGCGAAAAATGTTAAACATTGACTATTTAGGAGTTCAACCAATATAAGTAATGCTGCTCATGAATATGAAGACGAAGAAGGAAGCTACAAGTTTTTCTTTCACTATATAAGCTGTTATAAATTTTCAGTAAAATTCGAGGTAAGACAATTTTTATTCATAATTTATAAGGTTTATAATATTTATTGTTCTACATAAATATATACCATAGTGTGCATTTACCTATGGTAGATTTCAAACTAAATTCAAAACTATTTGAAGTTAATCCATTTCTTCAACACTTAGAGACTTCTTACTGATCCTTAGCAAAATAATATAATTAAAGGGAATGTAAAAACAGTTAACAGAGACAATGTGGCATAGCTCTGAACAGTATTATAAACAAATGCTATGTTTATCATAGTTCTCCAGTTCATCTTACGTTACTGAACTTAATTCTCAGATAACATTGTTCAGGCTTGTTCACAGTCAGATATGGTCATCATTACAATGGTTATGTGTATTGTAAAATACACTTTCATATTAGAAAATAAATATTGATATATAATTTTCAAAAAGAAAAAATGATATATATATATATATATATATATATATATATATATATATATATATATATATATATATATATATATATATATATATATATATATATATATATATATATATATATATATATTAGAGATTGTGTCAATAGAGAGAATGTATTAGATTATAATTAATATACTTCTTGCTATCAAATTTTCATAGCAGGAACTTAGATATTTAAATACCCAAAAAATAATCTTAAAGTAAATTTTTCTATCTTTGGAAGTATAATTTTATATTGTACTTCATAGAAGTAAGAATTACAAATCAGGGAAATTTTTTTAAGAAGCATTATCAATAAATTAATATTTGTTAAATATAAAAAATGAACTTAAAATCTAACTTTCATTTTGAATGTTCATAAAGCTCCTAAAATCATTCAAGTATTTGTTTTGGAGCAGCAAGAGAAAAAGACATAAAATGAATCCAAAACTTAAACAAATTAATATTTAATTTGAGTGAAATATTCATATCAAATTTATTCCACTGAAATTTAATTTTCATTTCCATTTATAATTTGGACAACATGTTAGATTTTGGTTCGAACTGTAAAGTCGTTACCAGTCTTATAGTTTGAATTTTTTTTATTTCTACTAGAGTTAAAGAACAATATGATTACTAATAATATAGGTAATTTGTTCATAATTATCCATATATAGCTTATTTATCCCCGTTTATTAAGAGTGAGTCTTCTGATCCAAATGGAATGGTTTCTACACACTTTTTGTATTTGAAAATTTGTAGCTGCTACACCAGATATTTTTGCATATTATTAGTTCTATTTAAAAGAATTTGTTACAATAATTTTTTATTTGGAACATATAATTATTGGTAAGTAGAGTAATATTATATTGTATGTTTCACATGCTAGAGAAACTAACACATTTCAACTTGCAAACCTGTTTTATCTTTATCTAAATCGTATTTTCCTCCATGTATACACTATTACAAGATTTAGATTTGCAAATTCTAAATCCAGTTTTGTAAATATTTCTGTAAAATACTTTACTTTTTCTTCAGTTAAGACTACATTTAAAATAGGGGTGCATCAGATATGGTATTATCCTGTGAGGATACTGGATAATAACTTAGTATATTAAAATGTTAAAAATTAAATTTCTAAATTAATAATAATTAATAATTAAATTCAAAATTTATTTTTTTCTAAATTCTATTTTTAAAATTTTTAGCGTTTCTCCTTGATTCTTTAAAAAAAATTTGAGAACATTTTGTAATTCTTCGCATAGTTTTTGACATTTTTATAGTTTGCTGAAGTACATTATTAGGGTAATATTTAAAATAGCTCATAATTTTGTTTTCTTGTAAGGTAAGATATCAAATCATTCTGTCTATAAGTTATCAGTTAGAGTTAAAGTTTGCAGATCTATGCAATTTTTTTGAAAGTTAGTTTTAAAAGCCATTAAAACCTTGACAACACACGAGTCAAATTCTTATCGACAATTATTAATTAAAAATGTTACCAAAACTTTTAAGATAAATAGTTTAAATATAAATTTTGAACTTCTACAAGAACTATCGAATTTACCTTAGATCACATTTAAAAATTAAAAAAATTTTTTTGTTGGAAAAAGAATTGTTGAAGTTGTGAAGGTGACATTATTAAATATGAATTGTCTTAGTATACCATTTCAAAATCTTTCCTTCCTTTAAGATTTTTTGGATAAGATAATGAAATTAAAATTTATACACAGAAATATGAAATGTACCCGCAAACTTCTTCACACATGGTATATAACATATTAAGTTTTCTCAAACTATATTTCCCAAAATGTGAAAAACTTGGAAATGTTCTTTTTCATTATTCATCATCATCATCACTGTCCAAACCTGATAGGCTGGCGCCTGTCGGGTGCTACTCCTCCAAAATCTCTTTGATTCTGTCTTGTCCGAGGTGTAGCATTGCTGGAGGCACATGGGAAGGGACAAACAGCTGATATATTATTTTTATATATTTGAAGAATTAAAATATTAATGTCTTAAAGTTTACTTCCATAAGACCTGAAACATTTTACTCTAAAAAAAATAAAATAAATATTTTTTAGTTCTATAAGATCTGACATATGTATTTTATGCTCTATTTTACAATTTTTAAGTCTTTTTATATAAAATACTGTAAGTATTGTTAAAAATGAAAAATTCTGATTTATTATCTACCTGAACATAAGAAAATGATAATGAAACTGCTTGACCACTATCCAACCAAATATGATTTCCAGTGCATCCCTAATTTGAATACAGCTTTCAATAATTTTTGGTACTTTAAGTCTTAATTCAGGCTTCCACAACCTCTTAAAAGCATACCAAGAATAGAACTTGCACCTTCTTAATAGGTATTTGAGATGGAACGAATATGAATTTTATATATTCATGAATACGAGTACAAATTTTTTTTTTATATTCATGAATACGAATATTGTCAATCACATTCTTCTTTTCTATCTCCAACATAAATATTAGAAGTCTCTTAAGTTAACTATCCTATATTGCACCAACATTATTTCTTAT
Organism: Armadillidium nasatum; assembly: GCA_009176605.1. Classification (NCBI taxonomy): domain Eukaryota; kingdom Metazoa; phylum Arthropoda; class Malacostraca; order Isopoda; family Armadillidiidae; genus Armadillidium; species Armadillidium nasatum. The sequence goes on from SEYY01000936.1 coordinate 105,528, forward strand.
GAGTTTGGCCATAGAATTAACAATGATTCCAGGATGCGAGATGTGGACCTACTCTTATAGTGCATCCCACCAACCTCTATCCCCAACCACCATCCATTGGAATATTCAAATCCTAAAATTAGTAAGTTATATTTAAGGTAACAATAACTTTTCTGTTTGTATTGCTGCTATCCTGGAGCTTTAAATATAAAATATTAGTTTTGTATTTGGATAACAATTTCAAATACAAATAATAAAAATATGCAAATATTCTTAAATATGAATATTCAGTCCATCTCTAATAGATATTACCAATGTAAATTTTCCCCTTTTAAAGTTACTGTTTATTACCAATAACATTTGCACCTCATAAAATGTTGCCAATAGAAATTTGCTGCTTCAAAAGAATATTATCGAATATTAATTTTCATTTCTGAAGAGAATATTACTGATATATATTTTCACCTCTAAATAGAACATTACCAATAGAAAACTGCACATCTTATAGGACATTAATGGAAATTTGCACTTCATAAAAAAAATATTTCCAATAGAAATTTTCACCTCTTAAAGAATATTACCAGTAGAAAAAGTTGCACAATTTAAAGAATATTACAAATAAAACCTCCTCTTAAAAGGACATTACCAATAGAAATACACCTCCTAAATATATTTAGAAATTAACCACCCTAAGAGAATTTTATGAATATAAATTTTCATATCTTAAATGAATGTTACCAGTAGAAGTTTTACGTCTTTTAAGGATATTACGAAGAGAGTTTAACCTTAGAAAAATATTTAACTTCCAGAAAGTAATTAAAGAATTAAAGTTTTACTCATTTGGAAGAATATTAATGATCTAAATTTGTACCTTTAAGAAGAATATGACTATTATAAATTTTTACTTTTTAATATAAAAAAATCATTCCAATAGAAATTTGTAAATTTTGATTTATTTCTTTACTTTTCATTCATTTGTAAGCAAAGTAATTCTTTATGCATAACCTTGATAATAGAATAATGACATTTAACTTTAACCAGTCAATTCAGTTATTCTCCAAATAAGGAGAAATAATAAAGATCCCATATCCTCCCCATTTCCCTATTTTGATTTATCGATAACTCTTATTCAAATTAGTGAAAAGTTCACGGGTTATAGTAATTTAGTAATTTATAGTAGTTAGTACAAAAAAAAAATTATTTCAGGATAGTAATATGGAAGTGTTTAAGTGTTTGCTCTTGTTGTAGTAGCCTTTATCAAAAGCAGTCAATGAGTATACTTTCTGATAGTGATATTTCTTACTGTATATAAAATAATAATAAACTTTGTTTTTAATACATCAATGGACAGTAATAGCCTAAAATAAAATTGTGGCTATGAAAAATAATACAAAGTGTATTGAATCCTGATACACTCATCAACCGTGTACTATTTACCATAAGTAAAATAGTTAATTGGTCAGGAAATTTTAGCTGTAGAAGGATTTTTAGGTAATAGAAAGTTGAATTGCATGTAAATCAAGAGAATAATATATTATTAGTTATTTCATGGTTCTTTTAAAACACTAAAATGTTAATAATAAATTTGTTAGTCACCAAATCAGAAACACTAAAATTAATCTTACAATTACGTTATTGAAGAAACGCTAGAATTTAACGACAAAAATTAATACTATTTCAAATGTGAAAATATTAAAATATTTTAATTTTAATTTAGATTTACAATTTATATATTTTTAACAGAGGTTAAGAATTAAAGCAGTTTTACAAATATAACTGGTTGTTAACTTAAAGTAGTGATAGCAAAATAATTTGGTAGAAAAAAAGATAGTAATTTGTAGTGATAATATTCTCAAAATAAGAAAGAAAAATGCAGTCTTCAATAAAACGAATAAATAATTTGAAATCACTGGTTAATTTACATATTTTGTGACTTGGATGAAATTTTAGGTTAAGCAACTCATATATCAGGGTCAATCCAGGATCTACTGACCTAAGTTTTTAAATTTTTTTTCAGCTACATATTTCTTTTTCTTGTACATTTTTTATATGTCAGAATGTCAAAATACTTTCCAACAGAGCTTGAAGATAAGTTTAAATGCTTATTTTTGGACAGTACTTTAGATTATTAGGAAAAATATTATTAATTTTTATATTTAGACCTGGTTTTACACCTTATTGCTTTTTAATCAATAAATTTGTCCATATTCTTTGTCCCAACTTTGTAAATTTAAAAAAATGATGGAAGTAAAATATAGACAAAAGTGTTTGCAGGTTGACATTATTTTATACTGAAAATTTAGTAGCTTTTTCTTTTCTCTTATACAGAAATAATAAAAATAATATTAATTATTATTATTACTAGGAAAATGAATTATAATATTGAGGAAATTGACTTGTCACTTGCTATTCAGCTTCAGGCTCAATTTGAAGAAGAACTAAGAGTTCAACGTATAAAAGATGAAGAGAAGCAGAAATCTTTAGAAATTGTAGGTGAGCAAATTGGCTTCTTGCTTTGCTTCCTGTATTAGTGAGTTAGAACTAAAACAACTCTTAAGAGCATACTCTGTTAGAGTAGAGATCAAAGCAATCAAGTCTTACGGTCATACTCTTTCAGTGTTGAGCTATACTACTACTGTAGATATACTACATTTTCCAGAAAGATGTTGTCTGCATATCTTTTTGCTGCTAAAGTCGTTTTCTAGTATATGCAACTCTGTGTGGGTTCCCAGACTTACGTCTGCCCACACCATCACAGCCGCCTCTAAAAATGACCCATAGAGAAATTTTGTAAGGGACCAAGCACTCTCCTATATGTCTTCACACTAATATCCATTTGGCACATGTCATGCAAACCATGACTCATTTGTGAAGAGTACATTACTCCATTAAGTCCTTGTCCAATCTCCATAGGCCTGTGCAAACTGCACATATTGTATCATTTTGTTTGCAATAATAACAATGCAAAATTATTATTAAGAGGACAACCCGATGAATCCTGGTTAGAATAGGTTAGGTTAGCAGTCATTCGAGCATCATTCAGTCTTCTTCAAACTGTATGGTTGGAAATGGGCATATGTTTGACTCTATATAGTAGGTTTCATAGCGGAATGATCATTTTGAACTGATCTTGTAAAACTGATAGATGGGAAAATGACATCCCTTACTGACCCTTGGGGAAACCTGACCTAGCCTTCTGTGGTTGAACCAGCAGAGAGGATTTGATACACTTTTGGAAGTTGACCCCCCCCCCCCCACTCCCAGTAGCTAAGCCACTTGTTTCCAATAGTGTGATCTCCTTCATAGCAAGTTTCTCTTTTCATGTTGTGGCATGTGTGTTTTCAGGCGCTTTAAGCCAAATGTAGACATTGACATCTCAATTTGCACACACACACATGGATGTGGAATCCTTTGGAGCTCGATGTGCACTCCTATCATAGAATAGTCTGTACTGCAGTTTGGTTTGAATGCATTTAAACTGAGTTTGGTATGTCCTGCATATTGGTGGTTAAAGTTCGTTGGTTATGCAACTGTTGAAACTTACCTGTGTAGTTCTTCTTAAGATCACTATACACAAATGTAATGCAGCCTAATCCTAATAGTATTGTTTGTCACCTAATACTAAATTTCATTTGATGCATCAATTTTGTGTGTATATATATATATATATATATATATATATATATATATATATATATATATATATATATATATATATATATATATATATATATATATATATATATATATATATATATATATATATATATATATATAAAGGATGATATTGTCATAAGAAATAGCCTTAAGTATTATTCAAATACTTAATTGAAGAGTAGTTTATTATTTGAAACTAATCGCATTAGTTTAATATACATTTGGTATTCATAATTTAAATATCTTCAATTTTTTATTATTATATTATTATTATTTTTAAAAAGGGTAGGGATATAAATAAAAATTATTTTAATAATAGTAAAATTAACTTCTACATTTTAAAATTACAATGGTAATTTGTTTATTATTGTTTAAATATTCTCCTTCGCGTATCTGGGTGATTACTTTTTATAATATGAAGATTATGTTGATAGTTTTCTTCTTAAAGAGAAAGGAGAATGTGTTGGAAATGATTGAAAAAAAAAAAAAAGTTGAAACAAAAGGCAGGGGAGAGGGGAGATAACTATGACCTGTGTAAGGAAGGGACATAGATGCTCCCCCCCCCAAAAAAAAAAAATGTATATATTGGAAAAATTTTTTTTATAGATTTATCTATATCTAATTAATATTATTCCTTTCATTTTCTATTTGTAAGCATTTTGGCCGGACCTATATTAAGTTGCTTCACCATATATATATATATATATATATATATATATATATATATATATATATATATATATATATATATATATATATATATATATATATATATATATATATATATATTATATTATCTTTAAATAAAATTAAATTACTTATATATTTTCAATTTAAATGCCGAAATAATAATAATAATAATAATAATAACAATAACAAGCTCATATGCGTAGCCCTACGGGATACGCATATGTGCTTGTTATTATTATATTATTATTTTATTATTATTATTATTATTATTATTATTATTATTATTATTATTATTATTATTATTATATTAGGTCACAAATGGAATGCAAAATGGATGAGTCTGCCAGAACCAGAACAGGAGAAGTTGTCAGTATCCCTCATCGACCCCTGTTGGGAATATCTTGACCCAAACCCCAGCATCTATGACCTTTTCCTCACTTTCAATCACCAGTTCTTCTGGGGTCGTCTCATGGGTGTAGAAGTCAAATGGAGTCCTCGTATGACGCTGTAAGTTACTCAGTGCAAAATTGTGAATTTCTTGTTTAATTATTTTTTATATTGAAACAATATTTACTTTGCCGTCACCTTGGCTCAAACGGTAGAGTGATTAACTCACGTGCTTGTGGGTGCTGGTTCGATCGCGCTTACGTATCCTAGGTATATACTACCTAGAAAAGTTCCTCTCCTCCTAGTAGAGCATTGCCTATGAAAGGCGATATATATATATATATATATATATATATATATATATATATATATATATATATATATATATATATATATATATATATATATATATATATATATATATATATATATATATATATATATATATATATATATATATATAATTCCAGTTGTGCTGGTGTTTGCAGTTATGAAGGTAGAGGAGGATTGTGTTCTGTTAGACTATCTACACCACTTTTAAAGCTTAGACCAAGGAAGGATCTTATCGAAACCTTACTGGTAATAATAATAATAATAATAATTATATAGGAATTAAATATTAGCTTTTGATTTAATAAAAGATTTGCATTTGGTTTCCAAATTTCTGAATAGTTATTTTTGAACATAGTTTAGCTTCTTTTATAACATTATATGCGTCGCTTGAAGTTTAAAAATTGAAAATAGTGGAGGCATTCTACATTAAGATCCATAGACCTGATATTAATATAAAATTTAATGAATTATCAATGAAACAATATTATTTGAATTAATTAATTACAAAATGCATATTTGAAATAAAATCACACTCCTTCTTTATTGAAAAAATTTCCTCTGAAGATGTCTCAAGTACAGAGACGAAACGCGTCAGGAAATTTCTATAAATATACTTTCTACTTCTGCTGTAGAATTTTAAATAAAAAAGAAGTTAAACTATGTTCAAAAATAATTATTCAGAAATTTTGAAACCAAATGCAAATCTCTTTTTAAGTAATAATAATAGTAAGAATAATAATAATGGATAATATATTTTATAGTAATAGTAATTTCTAAACATACATTTTCAGCATGAAATGATCCACGCATATTTGTTTGTAACCCACAATAATACTGACCATGATGGTCATGGGCCACAGTTCCATACACATATGTATCGTATTAATAAGTTGGCTGGTACAAATATTTCGGTATGTTTGATTTCTATGCTTGGATCTGATTTTTTTTTTCTCCGTTGTTAAACTAGATTATTCTATAACATTACCTTACATAGGTAAGAATAGCATCAAAATAAATCTATTTAGAGTTTTATTGTATTATATTCTGTAGACAAAGGATTTTTTATTATATATAGATCGTTATATATATATATATATATATATATATATATATATATATATATATATATATATATATATATATATATATATATATATATATATATATATATATATATATATATATATATATATATATATATATATGCTTCTTAAATTTTTTTTTCTTCTTACTCTCTTCCATTTTGTACTCATTTATTTTATTTTCATTTTCCTTATTTATCCTGAAACTAAATAAAGCTTTTCTAATTATTAATTTTTTTTTTTTTTCAATATTTAATTTTTACTCCTTCGAATATAGGTTTATCATTCGTTCCACGATGAAGTGAATGTGTATCGTCAACATATCTGGCAGTGCGATGGGCCTTGTAGAAAACGACCACCCTATTTTGGCCTCGTCAAGAGGTCCATGAATAGACCTCCATCTCCAAGAGATTTATGGTGGGAGAGGCACGCTCAATCTTGTGGGGGAAAATATACAAAAATTCGAGAGCCAGAAGGGTATGGCCAACCGAAGTCGAAGAGAAAAGTTAAAGGTTAAAATTCAATACATTTAAAGTTTTTAAAACACTATATATATATATATATATATATATATATATATATATATATATATATATATATATATATATATATATATATATATATATATATATATATATATATATATATATATATATTTAACAGATGAATCTTGCAAAGATATTAGAAGTTATTTCCCAACTTCTGTAAACAAGAAACCGAAGTCCTTTAGTGGTAACGAAAACGCCGTTTCCTCCAAATTTCCTTCTTCAAGTAAAGTAGGAAGTGATCCTCCAGCAAACCAAAATATTGCCGCTGGAGTTAAGCGCTTAGATATTGCAAATGCCTCAAATTCCAGTGTGCATGGCTTTGGTGGTGGTAATCCCCAAAGATCAGCTGGGTCAGGAAGCTTCAAAGGATCAGCTAAAGGTTCTTTTTCTTCTGGTAATGCTATGAGAAACTCAGGTGGGTCTAAAACAGTTGTAGTAGGTAAAAAAGGAAAGAATCGGCAAGTAGATTCTAAAAACCAGGATGGAAACGTATCTCAACCAAATGAAACGTTTGCTTCATTTTCCGGAAGGGGTTATACATTAGGAATTGCAAGTTCTAGCGGAAGGTCTCGTTTATTGGAACAATTTGACCAGCCTGTTAGAAAAGATAATTCTTCAGAAGTAAAATCCGATTTATCATGCAATGCTAATACTGAAGGATGATTATACACTTTGCCCCTTTATGTCAAATTCGAGTGAATTCTAATGACTTTGAAAATCACGTAGCCCTTTGTCTTGGAGATATTGATTTTAATTCTGATATTGAATCGAATTCAGTTACAGATTTATCTACAGTTAATAGGGCAGAGAAATAGTAGCGCAAGTAGTGAATATATCGTAATATCTGATGATGAAAGCATTCCATATTCATCAGGAGAGAAGGGTTTCCCTTGCCCAGTTTGCGATGAAAAATTTAGGGAGTGTGATATTAATGCTCATGTAAATGGTCATTTTAGTTAAGGCATTTAAAATTATTAAATTTTTATATACTTATTACAAGCATTTTTTCTATTGAATGTGATTTTAAAAGTTTTAAATTTTTTTTACGGAATGTTTTTTAACAGAAGTATTAAAGTTTTTTTAAGAAGTTCGTTTTAATTACATATAAAATTCTTTATAGATTAACTGTAATTTGAAGTTGTATGCATATGATTATTTAAGGTTAAAATTATAACCTTACACATATACGCGAAATTTTTGTCATTACGCTTTTCAGGTACGATTTAAATTCATAATTTTTGAATTAGTTTTATTTAAAAAATATCTAAACAAAACATAATTTGGAATAAATAAACTAGACCAAAAATACTTCAATAAAGTTCCATTAAAAAAAAAAAAAAAATGACTCGAACCATTAACATCAGACTTTGCAAATGACTTTTAAAAATGATAACCATATACTCCAAGAAATAAAAACCTACTTACAAATTTGATCAAGTTAAGTGAAAATCAATTTACATAATATAAAATACAATTAATACTAGATCCACCTTTGAAATACCTTTATTTTGAATTTTTTTTAGTACCAAAATCAGTTAAAACTAAAAAGCGGTTGACTACTCATGCTCGTGTAAAGATTTGAACAAAAGTTTTTACCAAGAACATAAATCGTTTATCACATGATTTACTAACTAAAAATAATACATAAAAGCTCCATCACCCAAACATTACACCCAATAACATCATCTTAACAAACCTGAGTCATGTCCTACACTATTTTAAATTATAATAAAGCTATATATATATATATATATATATATATATATATATATATATATATATATATATATATATATATATATATATATTATATATATATATATATATATATATAAACAAAAGCTCATTGTAAAGTCCGAGTTAGTAAGCCCACTGGAAAGTGACTTGTCACCCATATATATATATATATATATATATATATATATATATATATATATATATATATATATATATATATATATATATATATATATATATATATATATATATATATATATATTATATTATTTTTTATTATTTTGCATGGTGTCAAGAATTTAATCTTTTCTCTGACACCAACAACAAACTCTGATTAATAAAGTTCCTCTGTCGCTCTTAATATACATCCATATACACATACACAATCATTGAAAAAATAAAATTTTATACATTTTAAAAAATTTTTTTAAACTAGAAAAATGTTTATTGTAAGACAACCTAACCTGAACTTCCAGAATACAGCTACCATAACTTTTACTACAATAAATAAATTTTCTCTATAGAGAGTACTTTCATTTAGAAAATTAGAAAATCCTTCTAGCAAAGCAAATTGCATAATAAAATCTTCTAGGCAACAATAACTAGCATATTATTGCGTCTTTTTATGCATACATTTAATAATACATTAAATAATGAAATAATGCAAAAAATAAATTTATTGAAAAGCATATATATATATATATATATATATATATATATATATATATATATATATATATATATATATATATATATATATATATATATATATATATATATATATATATATATATATATATATATATATATTCGGTAACATGAAAAAAATTATTAGTTTTGATATTTATATAATTTAAGTCCTATTCAATTTTTTTCAATGACTTTTGGATGTAGTTCCTCTGGTACTAGATGAAGTGGAATTAGACGTCCCTACAGAAGAGGTAGATGGAAGGCCATCTTTAGTGCTGTTCGTATCTTCAGGCTAAATGGAAAGATGAACATATGAAAATCAGAGAGAAAATAATTTTTTATTCAGATAAATATTTCCACTTAGCAAAAT
>SEYY01000936.1:120000-130000 GCA_009176605.1 Armadillidium nasatum
ATGTATGAATGTGAAGTCAGCCTGATTATTTGCATAAGAAAAATTTAATCTGGAATAAGTCATTCACAAAAAATGGAAACTTCTACATTTTATAACAGGGACAGTTTTAATAAGCCATTGTGGCTCCTAACTGACTATTTTCCAGGGTTGGTGATTTTTTTGATTTTTTTAAAAAAATCAAAAAAATCAAAAAATCAATGATTTTTTTGATTTTTTTGATTTATTTGATTTTTTTGATTTTTTTGATTTTTTAAAAAAATAATACAACTGTTTTTTTTTGTTTTTTTATTTTGTCATATTTTTTGATACATAATGATACAACAGATATATTAGTTCCTTCTTACTGTGTTAAAAAACTTTAAAGTAGTTTATATATTAGAAATATAACTTCCTTAATATTTGGTTCAAGATTTCATATAGGGTAATACAAGAATCTGATCTTCATTAATATAATTTATCCAATATAGAACTGTTAATTTGGAATTCCTAATATATATTCAATCAAATCTTCAACAAATTTTATTGAGCTTTAATCTAATGCAATTTGAGGTTATAGACAAAAGAGAAAACAGAAAAGACAATTCCTTTTAATTTTCAACCATTTAAATTTTTATACATTATAAGAAAACAATATTCCTCTATATAAATTTATAAAAGAAAGAAAATTTAAGCATTTTGATGCATAATCATTAATCCATAAATTAAATACATAACTTGCATATATATATATATATATATATATATATATATATATATATATATATATATATATATATATATATATATATATATATATATATATATATATATATATATATATATATATATTGCAAGTTATGTATTTAATTTATGGATTAATGATTATGCATCAAAAGTGCTTAAATTTTCTTTCTTTTATAATTTATATAGAGGTATATTGTTTTCTTATAATGTTGTATAAAAATTTAAATGGTTGAAAATTAAAAGGAATTGTCTTTTCTGTTTTCTCTTTTGTCTATAACCTCAAATTGCATTAGATTAAAGCTCAATAAAATTTTGTTGAAGATTTGATTGAATATATATTAGGAATTCTAAACTCTAACAGTTCTATATTGGATAAATTATATTAATGAAGATCAGATTCTTGTATTACCCTATATGAAATCTTGAACCAAATATTAAGGAAGTTATATTTCTAATATATAAACTACTTTAAAGTTTTTTAACACAGTAAGAAGGAACTAATATATCTGTTATATCATTATGTATCAAAAAATAGGACAAAATAAAACAAATAAAAAAAAAAAAAAACAGTTTTATTATTTTTTTAAAAAAATCAAAAAAATCAAAAAAATCAAAAAATCATGACATTTTCATAAAAAAATCAATTGATTTAATCAACTGATTAAATCAATTTGATTTAATCAATGCCAACCCTGCTATTTTCTTATGTTTCTAGTAAAAGGGCATTTAGCTAAGCTGGCAACATTTGCAGATCTAAAAGTAATATACTGTCACCTTAAAAAACTGATTTGCTTTTAGAGTTCCACTTTAATTTGTTAAACATATATTAAGCATACCAACATAACTTTTAAAACTTAAATCTTCCTTATGTAAACTATACTGACGCTATATATATATATATATATATATATATATATATATATATATATATATATATATATATATATATATATATATATATATATATATATATATATATATATATATATATATATATATATATGAGGAACATTAGTGGCCTCTTAATGCTGAACCATGTGGGACAACACCCTTTTCCATAATAGCCTTATAAATTTCTTTTGTAACCTACTGCATTCCACCTGAAACTGCAACCTGTGTAAACCACCAGAGAATAATTAAGAGGTTAGCTTGATAGATTGCAAACAAACATATATACATACCTGCTACAGGAAGGTACATCGGAATCTCAGCTTGGTAAGCTTTTCCAACTCGCATACCACAATCTGAAAATATATATTAACATTAAACAATCAAAATTTTACAACTAAGTAAAAAATTCTTTCTATATAGGTATACTCAATTTAAGGAATTATATTCGCTTGAATGATCCTTAATTTGTGAATACACTGTGAACATCCAGAAAAGTAAAATAAAAATCTTTTCCAGCATAATTAATAGTCTCTCTAAATTTTTTAATTAGAATTACAGAACAAAAGAGATTCTATAAATTTTAAATTAATCTTGTGAAAAAAGATGTCAGAAAGTAGTACAACACTTTACGTTAACCCTTCTCTTTAATACTATGCATTAATAAAAACTAATAAATGAACAACAAAGGATGATTATTACTAATAAATAAATTTATGCTGTGGTAGGTAAAACCTACCTAAATTTTATATTTCAAAGAGATTTTTATACTGGATTTTGGAGTACATGTTGAAACCTGTCGTTTGTTTTTATCACTAAATATTGACCTAAATACTACAGCAGTTTTAACTAATTATTCTGTGTATACTGATAAAAAGAGTCTAAGTACCAATGGTTTTTGAAAAAATTGCCTAACTTGAACATTTTTGGTTAATTCATATTTTGCAATTTTAAATGCTTATAACTATTAAAAAAATTTGATTTAAATAAAGAAAAATTAAAAATTTCTTAAAAGGATTGAACATGTAATGTTTAATGTTTCAATATAGAAAATAAAGTTATAATTCACATTCTTAATTCCTTTTAGTTTTGAATCCTTAAATTAAAGCTGATGATTAAATTAAATTAAATCCTTAAATTAAAGCAAATTGCAAAAAAAAAAAAAAAAAAAAAAAAAGGAAATGTATATAATTAAAATTTTTGCTCTAAATATAGTCAAATACTTTTTAAAAAGAGCCTTCTTCGATACTTCTACAGTAGTAGCAGTACAAAATTGGCCTTAGCATAATAAACCTTGAAATTAATCACTTGATCCCTAATTACATACTTATGTGTACTACTCTTATGATGAACGAATCAAAATATAATTATTCAGCTGAACTAGAGCTTGTATTTGTAATGTTTCAAGCATCTCATACGAGTTTATTGACTAAAATGACAGACGATATAAAAACGTTTTTTACAAAAAGTATTTTTCCTGTTGGTATTCACTATTTTTATAATATATGATCAACAAACTAAGGTTGACAAGATAATTTTTTAAAAAGTATTTTAAAATTTACAAACTTTTTCTAATGAAAATGTTTAATAACTATAGTAATTTTTGCTACTTACCATCTTAGCATTCTGTGATATATATATATTTATTTTAGCAATTTTATTTTGTTAATTCTGTAATAAAATAGTTTAACAAAACTACAGGTACAGTATTTTATAACCAATCATCACATTACATATAATCCAGTATATTTCAAAGCTTATTTGAATTAGGATATTATAACTAGTCATTTGCTTTCAACTTCTGAAAATAGGCTGGCTATTTATATAAAAGATTTGGATATTATTTAATAAATATTCAAAGATCATTTTACAATATTTGAAATTTTTATTTCAATATAGATCTCACCTTCATAATTGGTTATGATATTAAAAAAAAAAATACCCTAAAATCTTTTTACTATTAGTAAGTGGTTAAATGTTGCATAATTATTTGTAGTTATGTCAAAGACATTGGCTATAGTATTAAAAAAAAAATTATAGGCTAGGTTAGGTTTTGTCACAAGTGACATGGCTGGGTACTTGGAACACTTCTTTAGTAGTATATTGCATGTGCTAAGAGTTGAGATACAACAGTCTTTGGTAAATCTTATGATCAGGTTAACGATAAGAATGATATGCTAATATGTAAAGGAATGATATATTGATATAACATTAGATACAGAAAATATAGATATGTAAAAAAGTAAACTACAAAACTCATAGGGCTGGAGTATGGTACAAATAATCATTTGCCATGAATTAATCATTTGTCTATGGGGGCTCTGCCTCTCCCCCCACCCCAACTCTATGAGTGGTAAGATTTTATAAAATTCAATTTTATATCAATATATCATCTATATCAATATATCAGCATTTGATAAGCCCATGTGGCATCTTAGTATATTATTATCTTGTATTCCAAAAAATTGAAACTTATCATGGTTAAACTTATGGTATCAATAATAAAAAAAATTATATATAGGCTTATGATACATAGTTATGCATCACTATTTCAATATGCTTTTTCAATTTCCTTTTTATGATTTTGTGAGTCTTACAGTCAACTCAACATTGATTATGTCTTTTGAAATCCTGACCTTGGTATGTAATGATAAACTCTCTTGCCGGTATGTAATAAATATCAGTTCTTCAAATACAGTAGGTTAACCCTAAGAAATCAGTTTATATTTATTAATGAATTCAGAAATAAAAAGTAAATATTAAAAGTAATAATAAATACGGTTTCAATAGATTTTTTTAAAGGGCAATAGATAAGAAATAATTACCTCCATCTTTTTCCATATCATCACTAGCATCACCATTGGGGCTCGAGCTTCTCCCTTTTTTATCATCTTTTTCAGCATTTTTACTGCTTGCCGTCACCATTTTGGTAATACAATATTATGTTAGTAAATACTTTATAGTAATCTTGAGAAAAGTTGCTTAAATCTTTTGATAATATCACATTTTACACGCAATTACCACTGTCCACTATCGTCTATTACCCTTATGTGCTAAGGATGTGACCTTAGTAAACTAAGAAATGTAGACGTAGCACAGATTCATGAATGCATATACCGTAGTTTTTCAAAATATCTCCTAAATCATCAGAATTTTTAAAAATTTTGAAAACTGATAGTAGATAAATAAGTAATATAATAAAAAATTTTAAAATATAAGAGAAAAATAAAGTTTCATATATATAAATATAATTTCTTTACTGAAGTACGGTGTAATGGTCAACTGCTTGAATAACAACTTTCAAAGTAAGCTACAGTAAAGTTTATGCAAATTAAAGAAAACATTTAATTTTGAGACCATTCATAAATTTCCTTAGGCTTACCAAAATCCCATTTACAGACTGTATTTGCAAAATTAATAACATATATACTATTTTATATACTTTTTCCCTGTAATATTACAAGTGCGTGGTTGAAAATTTAACTTTCTAAGAGTAACCCCATTTTTCCATCGAAAAAGACACAACTTTTAAGGTAAATTGAAGGATAACTTTAATAAATAAATACTCATGAGAGAGAAAGAGAGAAATAATTTTTTAGTTATAGAAATTGAAACCTATGAATTGGTTACTTCTGATTGATTTTCAGGTAAGAAAAGCGTTATACAAGATTTACATTAAATAATTTCAAGTTTAAAATTTATATTTCGGAATTTAAATATGAAATTAAAATAAATTATAAAATCCAAACTTTAAATATGCAACATTTCCTAAAAAAATAAAAAAAAACCTAACAAAAAAAGTTTTTTTTTTAAATTAAATTCTTATATTAAAAAACTAGGATTCAATTTACTCAAATTTCAATCACTGGAGTTTGGTACCTTGAATATCTTTAGAATGTCCAAGATAAACCACTTAAATAGGCCTTGCAAACCGTAAAGTGAAATAAAAAAATTTGATCTTTTAGAGGGCTCTAGGAAAAGGTTTTAGAGCAAGCCCTAGTAGAAATTGTGAAAAAGTCAATTGGAAGAAGATGCTAATTGAATTGACGGGGTAAAAACCTCTCTGTGAGTGTAAACCTCAAGTTCAAATAGCAATGGAAACCGGTACGAAGACAAACATGATTTTCTGAACATCTTTATAGGAAAATTTGCTTAGAATGATTGAGGAAGATGCTGGTCTCATTGACAGGGGAAAAAACCCTTCATGGGAGTGCATAAAATGAATATATATATATATATATATATATATATATATATATATATATATATATATATATATATATATATATATATATATATATATATATATATATATATATATATATATATATATATATATATATATATATATATATATATATATACTCCTTTTGTGCCCCTCCTTGAAAAGGGCTCTGCCCGTGAGTGGTGGCGATCTGTATATATATATATATATATATATATATATATATATATATAATATATATATATATATATTATATATATATATATATATATATATATATATATATATATATATATATATATATATGACGAAGTATAAAGTCCGCTATAACTTCACAGACTATTTATTAATGTCTGCTATTGGACTCGAACCAGCAACCTTTAAGATGGTAAGTCTTGGGCACTAACCACTAGTCCAAGACAGTTCAAAAGGAAATCACATTGGAACTGCTCATGACCTACAGGCAAAGGGCAACGAGGTAAAAGGTCGAATCCCTAGTTTCCTTTTGCAAGAGTTGAGGTCGGGTGAGTCCTTTGGGATTGGCGTCATGACTGTAGATCATGAGCAGTTCCAATGTGATTTCCTTTTGAGCCGCCATGGCTTAGTGGGTGCGTAAATTTACCATCATAAAGGTTGCTGGTTCGAGTCCAATAGCAGCCAAATAAATAGTCTGAGAGAATTATAGTGGATTTAACTTCATATATATATATATACTATATATATATATTTATATATATATATTTAATATATATATATATTTATATATATATTATATATATATATATATATATATATATATATATATATATATATATATATATATATATATATATATATATATATATATATATATATATATATATATATATATATATATATTATATATATACTATGCTCATCTCTGTATCTGGCAAGACTGCAGAAATATCCATTCTTTGCAGTCATACGAGTGAGAAAATTTGGAAGAAAATTACTTTCTTTATAATCGAACTAAAGATCGACTTATTATCTAATCGATTATCGCTTATTTTCAAATTCATTTTGAATGCACGTTAGTGTTTTTGTATATATATATATATATATATATATATATTATATATATATATATATATATATATATATATATATATATATATATATATATATATATATATATATATATATATATATATATGCCCCCTATATATGGGTTAAAGGCAGTGGTGACGGCTAAGGGCATCGGGTCACCCGATCCCCTCCCGCAAGATCTTCCATGGGAATCCCTCATATATATATATATATATATATATATATATATATATATATATATATATATATATATATATATATATATATATATATATATATATATATATATATATATATAATAACTGCATTGTTTTATAAGAAACTCACGTATTTCTAATCTAGATCTATTTGCTGTTCGGGGCCTGATAAAAGGATTCTCCCTCTTCATGGTTCAAGGTTCTCCACAAATAAATGAAAGAAATAAATAAACCTTGAAAGGCATACTGTAGTTGTTTGTTGTTTTTTTTCAAGTGTTTAAAATAAATTCACTTCTTTTTTGGTTGGTTTGAAATTTGATTAAAATTATATATTCGACATAAAAGTTTTTACTTTGCATGTTTTAGTGAATTTTCAGTTGAAACAACACAAAGAAAAAAACTAAATCAAGTATTATTCTAATAACACCATAGGCGTCTTCATTTTACAATGTTCCAAATCTTTGCAAAGCAGGTCACCATATCGATTTATTATTACTATTTAAAGTAGTTAGTATGGTAAGAACGAAAATATAATTAGGTGCTTCAACTTCCAAACAAATATTGGTTAGAAGTTAGAACATTTGACACAACATCCAATGAAACTTGATCCTATTCTACATACAGTAGTTTAGACATTTTAGTAACCCCATTAGAAGACCAGGGTATTAGGTCAAAAGGTCAAAGGGATCTAGATTTTTGAATTCCTTACTTTTTAAAAGCTTAGATGCATAAAACTCTATTAAATTTAAACCAGATCGAGTTTTGATAACTGGTAGTTGACATGGGAATAATATATATATATATATATATTATATATATATATATATATATATATATATATATATATATATATATATATATATATATATATATATATATATATATATATATATATATATATATAAGTTGGGTTACAAATCCATTTTGGGCTAGTAAAACTAGAGAATTTAGTCGGTATTTAAAACTAATATTCCGAGGAACATAAACTTCTAGAATCTAGAGAGTTCTAGGAGGAGAAATTTAGAGATGTAGAATCAAATACTAGTCTGTCTGACAATATAAAAAAGCTCTTCACTAAGAGTATAAAGCATATGATCAAGCATTGAAAATATAAATACAACTAAAAACATGATCTACAGAGTTCTAAAGATAGAGTTAGAGGCTAGATGGAAGATGTTAGTTCCACTAACAGAGTAAAATCTTTCTTGAGAATGTAAAACTCAAGGACTAGTACCGAGAAACATGATCTTTTGAAGAGCTTAAGGATGAGAGTTTAAAGGTCAAATGGAAGAAGTTGAATATCCTACCGACGATGTAAACACCCTTTATAAGAGTGAATGAAGATAAAAAAAATATATATATATTTTCTCAGGAAAATGAAAAACATCAATTAAATAATATTTATTGAATTATTTGAACATCATTTTATTAATTATTTAAGAATATTTTATTATAGAAGTGCTTTTTCGTACTTTTGTGCAACATAACAGTTACTTTTATATTTTTATTTTATTTTACTTTATTTTTTTATTCATTTCCTAATTACATAAATATAAAAACTGTGAAATAAAAAAAAGAAAAAAAAAATATCTTCCAGGGAAAGGCTTGCTAAGCTGCTATCTTTAGTAAATAAGATAACGATCCATTATGTATATAAAGGAGTAGATGAATTCGTAAAACTTAGAAAGTTTGGACACAATCTAGTACAGTTATCTAACCTTTAAACTACTCACTGCAAAAATTATCCTATCAAATCGTTGGGACAAGTGGCAAAAATGTCACAACAAATATTTTCAGTTAAATCGGCTAAGCGACTTTTTGGTGCTTAATATGTCTTTTCTCTTTTCTGATATAGTCTTTGCAAGAAAGACTATAGTATGCATGTTTCCCGGAAAACATTTTTCTTTTTTTTTTCATTTCACAGTATTTATATTTATGTAATTAGGAAATGAAAAATAAAATAAAATAAAATAAATACATACTTTTACCTTGACATTTTTGCCACTTGTCCCAACGATTCGTTAGGACAATTTTTTGCAGTGGTGTTATGTGATATCATCGATATGCCGATAAATATTTCTTTACTTTTCCCAGCAGAAGTTGTTACACATTTTAACAAACGAAATTAAAAAAAATGGACAGTTTCCCTTTAGTCCCCAAGAGCTGACCTCACCAAATAAGAGGGTATATGCTCGACCTACATTAACTCAAAATACTGCCCTTCAGGCCATCACGAGTTCAGAGCGAGTGAAAAAACGTCCACAAGCAATGAGAGCCGTGACATTCTCCAAGGAAAAGTTAATAACACATGAGACTAGATAAAGCAAAACCCCTTACACTAGGAAGGAAATATAACTGACCTCTGCCTAAGTTGCCAACCAACCTCTATTTAAGATATACAGTCAATTGCTTTGCTCATAAATGCTAGACAATCTTAAACTGATATTTCAGCACATCCTATGAATAATTGCAATATTGTCAACATAACATTAAACAATAGAAGTTTATTGATCACACTCTTTCATGGACTCATATATATATATATATATATATATATATATATATATATATATATATATATATATATATATATATATATATATATATATATATATATATATATATATATATATATATATATATATATATATATATATATATATATATATATATATATAAGTAATAAGATCATCTCCCAATCCTTGTATTCTAGACTATGGAAACTGTTGATAAATCGAAGAAATTGTTGGCAAACGCTCAAACCTATTGACAAACCAACGAAATTGTTGGTACAGATCATCGAAAATGTTGACAGTCCAACAATAAACCGCAAAGCCTTTTTTTTTTTTTTTTTTTTTTTTTTTTTTTTTTTTTAAATAGAACCCTAAACCTTTCCTTT
>SEYY01000936.1:137500-140000 GCA_009176605.1 Armadillidium nasatum
TCCTAAATATTTTTCAACATCCTCAAACATCTTATCTCATTTATCCCTTACTTTATATTCGTGTAAAGCTGATACTGAGCAAGGACATGGTGACTTCTTGTCCTTCCACAACAGTCACGTTTCTTGGAGGTGTTGTAAATGTTGGATGTCCTGAAAAGTTTGTAAGAGAACGCTTCGCAGTCTCTTTAAACGCTTCGTACAGATTTATTCTGATATATATATATATATATATATATATATATATATATATATATATATATATATATATATATATATATATATATATATATATATATATATATATATATATATATATATATATATATATATATATATATATATATATATATTCAATTATTCAATATTTTGTGGAAAAGCATGTAAAAGGTTACAGAATATTTTATTACATTGTTATCGAAATAAAAATTATTCAACTGAAAAATTTAATATTTATCCAAATTATTATTATTATTATTATTATTATTATTATTATTATTATTATTATTATTATTATTATTATTATTATATTATTATTATTATTATTATATTATTATTATTATTATTGTTATTATTATTATTATTATTATTATTATTATTATTATTTGTTATTATTATTATTATTATTATTATTATTATTATTATTATTTTATTATTATTATTATTATTATTATTATTATTATTATTATTATTATTATTATTATTATTATTATTATTATTATTATTATTATTATTATTATTATTATTATTATTTTATTATTATTATTATTATTATTATTATTATTATTATTATTTTATTATTATTATTATTATTATTATTATTATTATTATTATTATTATTATTATTATTATTATTATTATTATTATTTATATTATTATTATTATTATTATTTATTATTATTATTATTATTATTATTATTATTAATTATTATTACTATTATTATTATTATTATTATTATTATTATTATTATTATTATTATTATTATTATTATTATTATTATTATTATTATTATTATTATTATTATTATTAGAGATTCCTTTACCTTTTTAAGTTTAATTAAAGTTTTTAAAGTACAAAAAATCCATCATCAAATAAATACCAGAATCAAGGACATATCTTCAGTGTAGTTGTCTTCAATACTTCATAAACTCAATTCCTTTATCTATTAATCCTCAAATTTTTGTACACAATTACCATAACATACTTTATAAAGGAACAACTAAAAAAATAAAAAAAAAAAAAAAAAAAAAAAAAAAAAAAAATTCCGAAAAATCCTTTTAAAATTGTTTCATTGTTTGTCTTTGTAGAAAAGATTCTTAAAAAAAATTTTTTTTGGTTTTGGGAAACCATAAAGCTTCTTTTCACTACCCTCCCCCCCGTCTTTTTTTTTTGGGGGGGGCGTATTCTCGTAGAGTAAGACTAGTCGTTTGTCCGTATGTATAAAGTATTTCTCAGATATAATTGCGTATATTGATTTCTTTAGTCCTGCATCTCATCTATTTTTATTCACTCCTACTCCTACTCTTCAATTTTTAAATTAACTGTTGCATCTCTCTCTCTCTCTCTCTCTCTCTCTCTCTCTCTCTCTCTCTCTCTCTCTCTCTCTCTCTCTCTCTCCCTCTTTATTTCTTCTATCTATCTATCTATCTATCTATCTATCTATCTATCTATCTATCTATCTATCTATCTATCTAATCCTTTCTTTCGTCATACTCTCTCCGTATCTTATTCTATCTTTCCTTTTTCATCTCCTCTCTCTCTCTCTCTCTCTCTCTCTCTCTCTCTCTCTCTCTCTCTCTCTCTCTCTCTCTCTCTCTCTCTCTCTCTCTCTCTCTCTCTCCAGTTACTATCACAATGGATCTTTGCATTTTGCTTTCTTTGAAGAGATTTTCCATTTTTTGTACATTTTTTCTTTCTTTCTTCAACAAGCTTGGCCAATAAAGTGAAATCTGTGCTACATATATATATATATATATATATATATATATATATATATATATATATATATATATATATATATATATATATATATATATATATATATATATATATATATAAGGGTTAAGGAGGGTAGATAAGATCAGTAACGAAAGAATAAGGGAGATGTGTGGATGGAGGAGTGGAATAGTGGGTAGAGCGGAAGAGGGTGTATTAAGGTGGTTTGGGCATGTGTAGAATGGATGAGGATAGGATAGTGGATAGAGTGATGAAATCCGAGGTAGAGGGAGGAAGGGGGATTGAAAAGCCGTAGTGGAGTTGTATGGATTGGGTGAAAGAGATATTTGGGGGTAGAAGTTTAAAAATGGATCAGGGTAGGAGAGCAGTGGAGGACAGAGTGAGATGGAGGGCAGTGGTGTTGGGGGAGGGAGATTAAGTGTGGATGTGTGTGTGTGAGCGAACTGTGACGGGCGCCACCCCACGAGAGTAGGAAAGGTGAATGCGTAAAATAATATATATATATATATATATATATATATATATATATATATATATATATATATA
>SEYY01000936.1:145000-147500 GCA_009176605.1 Armadillidium nasatum
TTTCCCAGTAATAATTGCGATTATCGTCATCAAAGCTTATTTTCCAATGAAATTTCTTCTCTGCTTAACAGTGGAAGAAGTTTCTCTGATTTACAAATTTCATTTCATATTATTATTATTATTATTATTATTATTATTATTATTATTATTATTATTATTATTATTATTATTATTATTATTATTATTATTATTATTATTATTTATTATTATTATTATATTATTATATATTATTATTATTATTATTATTTTATTATTATTATTATTATTATTATTATTATTATTATTATTATTATTATTATAATATTATATTATTATTAAAAAATAGCGTTTCCACTGAAGATGTTAATCTCTTATGGAAATTATTAAAATGAATTTTGAATTATGATCTAAATGCATAATAATAATAATAATAATAAAAAAAATAATAAAATAATAATAATAATAATAATAATAATAATAATAATAATAATAATAATAATAATAATAATAATAATAATAATAATAATAATAATAATAATAATGATAATAATAATAGTAATAAATATAATAATTAATAATAATAATAATAATAATAATAATAATAATAATAATAATAATAATAATAACAAATAATAATAATAAAAATAATAATAATAATAATAATAATAATAATAATAATAATAATAATAATAATAATAATAATAATAATAATAATAATAATGCTTAGAAGTAAACAGTATAATTATTCTAACACTTATAAATGCTTAATATATATTTTTACAGCAACAATCTTTGTAATATCAACCATACAAACTCGTTGGTTTATCTTTATTTTCAGCCGAAAAAAGTCGTTTATATATTTTTATCTTCAACCGAACAAACTCGTTTGTTTATCTTTATCTTCAACCGTACAAACTCGTTGATTTATCTCTATCTTCAGCAGTACAAACTCGTTAATCTTTATCTTCGTACAAACTCGTTTGTTTATCTTTATCTTCAGCCGTACAAACTCATTTGATTATCTTTATTATCAACCGTACAAACTCGTTAGTTTATCACTATCTTCAACCGTACAAACTCGTTGATTTATCTTTATCTTCAACAGTACAAACTCGTTGATTTATCTCAATTCTTCAACCGTTACAAACTAGTTGGTTTTTCTTTATCTTTAAACTCGTTTATTTATCTTTATCTTCCTTGTTAGGTTACTTCTTAAAGTTAACTAAATAAATTGCAACTGAATAGAAAGAGTTATCAAAAAACATTTGAGAATTGGTATCGAAAATTTAGACATAAATATAGGTGCTACAATAGCATGTGACGTCCACTAATTTTGAAATTGGTCTTCAATCCATAACTAATATATATATTATATATATATATATATATATATATATATATATATATATATATATATATATATATATAATATATATATATATATATATATATATATATATATATATATATTATATATATATATATGGGATGTGTGTGTGTGAGTGGTGAATAATTTATTAATTTAATTGGAAAAAGGTAGACATTATGAAACAGAAGTAGACTTCGGGAAGGGATGAACACTCGGGAGAGGTGAACATTGGGATTGAGTGGGCATTGGGAAGGGTGGCCATTGGAAGAGGTATACATATATAGGGAAGAGGTGAACATTTGGAAGGGATGGATACTGAGAAGAGGTGGACATTGGGAAGGGGTGAACATTAGGAAAGCGGTTGAGGAGAGGTGTTATAATCTGGGTATCGTTTCACATCTTTGTCAAATGTTCAAAAGCAGCAAATTCTTTCTCCTTTCCGATCCTTCTTCATCTTTTTGATATTAATAATTACAAAATATTTATACTATTACACTTGCTACGTTTTTCATGAAACTCCGCCCATATTTGTTAGTATTATCAAAGACTGCAAAAAACAAAATGAAATTTCATTTTTAAATTGAGGAGTAACAAAAAGTTTTGGTCAATTTTTTTTATTTAAATTTTAATTTAATTTAATTTAATTTCATATTTAGTTTAAAAATAATAATGACGTTTACCCTTGGTATAACGGTAGTGATTGACTCGCGTACTTGCGAATCATAGGTGGACACTTTCTAAAAAAGTTTAATCTCCTGTATAGAATAGGGCAATGCCCAAGAGATGTGAATTCAAAATTAAATAAAATAAAATTAAAAAATAAAAAATAAAAAAAAATAATTTTTTTTGCAGCATTTGAAACTCTGAACGGTTTTCATACAACAAATGTTCCTAATTTACGGCAATTCCTAAGGCTGATGTTTGGAGGAAGGAATATATATATATATATATATATATATATATATATATATATATATATATATATATATATATATATATATATATATATATATATATATATATATATATATATATATATATATATATATATATATATATATATATATATATATATATACCTTGTTCCCTGAGCGACATCTATTATGTTCCCTGTCCATCATTATGTAAAAGAAGAAGAAGAAGAAAAATGAA
>SEYY01000936.1:150000-157500 GCA_009176605.1 Armadillidium nasatum
AGTAAAAGTTGTTTGTGTTATTATTTATATTCGTTAGTTTTGCAATATGCCCAAGTTGAATGAAGAGGTTTGTAGTGTGGATTTGCAGTGTCATTTAAAGTGCCTCGAATATCTCAGGAAAATGTTTTTCAAAATTTTTATCTTAGGGGGAACAAATATGGTTTTATGAACAACAAAATCAACACTATGAAGTACTACTGGAAGAAGATTTCTATGTAAATACCGCATATGTTGGATATCATATAAAAACAAAATGACGAATAATATTTCTTTGCAAAGGTAAACTGTTCGTACATAACATGCGACAAAATATTCAAACACTTTAAAATAATTTTTTTTTGCTGAATAGAAAAAAAAAAACTTTCCATTGTTAATTAACAAAAGCTATTACTGAGCAAAAATGTTCAATTGAGCCATACGAGGAATAAAAGAATGTTTAAGATTTATTAATTGAACGATATAATAAATAGTTCACAGACTTTTTAAAATCATGACTTCACATTGAAAATAACAGTTCAAACTCATCTAG
Source organism: Armadillidium nasatum (assembly GCA_009176605.1). Classification (NCBI taxonomy): domain Eukaryota; kingdom Metazoa; phylum Arthropoda; class Malacostraca; order Isopoda; family Armadillidiidae; genus Armadillidium; species Armadillidium nasatum. The sequence continues at coordinate 150,530 of SEYY01000936.1, forward strand.
ATGAAATCTTCAAATCAATAAAAGAGTTACAAATGAAATTGGACTATAAAAAGATAACTCTCCAAATTACCTGTTTTATGTTAAGATCCAAATGAAATATTGAAAAATATGATATAAATACAGCGATGGCGAACCATTAATAATTACCTGGTTACTTTTAGTCCATCTAAAATTTTAGAAGCAGAAATGTGTCATACATATACCTTACTAACATATTTTTAATGACAGATTTGTTGCTACTTCTTAGCAGCCAATGCTTTAATTCGAGGTTCATATTTTGTTGTCTTAATCTTAACGCAAGTAGCACTCGTATCCATACCAAGGCGATTCCTGGTGGCTTGATTTTATACAGTTCATGGATGGATAAATAATTTACACACGCACAAAAATTATCACAAACTAATTTAGAAAGATCACAAAAAAAAAACGTGTAGACATTAACACTAAACATTGACAACTGATAAACTGCAAAGAAAAAAACAATCAGATAACATACATAGGTGATAAACTTATAATTTTTCGATATTATTTAATTTTAATTGGTTTTTATAACAGTTTATCTCCGCAATTGAACAAAACATTGTGAAACTAGTCGGGGAACAAATGGAAGAGTTGGAAATATCGTCATACGTTTGGCAGTGTTGCATAATTTTTGAGAAATATCTTTAAAAAAAAAAAAATTCCTGAGTTTCCTCCTCGTCTCGTGGGTCCCTGAAAAGTTGATGGTGGGTCAGTTCGTGACCTGCGGGTCGCTGGTTCGCCAGCATAGAAATATAGAATATCGAATAAAAAAATTATCCATAGGTTTTGCTATAGGTTTTATGCATGAGACCCCATTTCCACCAGTGGAACTACGTAAGTTTAAATAATAATGGCATGAGTCTCAGAAAAAAATTACATATGACTTTAATAAAGTTTCACTTATTTATGCACAAAGGTTTACACCTATTGTAATTTCTGTAATAGGGGTCTCTCTCTCTCTCTGTATATATATATATATATATATATATATATATATATATATATATATATATATATATATATATATATATATATATATATATATATATATATATATATATATATATATATTTTTTTTTGAAGTTTAACTAATTACAATTTCTTGAATTACAACTAATTTTAATTTAACTTTCCGACGTATAGACTTTCCTCACTGGAATAGACAGAAATATTTCGAAATAGTTTCCAAATAATTTCAGAATAATTTATTTCAGAATAGTTATTTGACAGAAGTACTTTCAGAAGAGGTTTAAGGCAAATAATTTTTGTTAAGTAATAAACAGAAGTACTTACATAATTGTTTATAGTAACAATACTTTTAGGATAGTTTACAAACAGATATACTTCAAAAAATATATATACTTTCAAAAAAAATATATACTTTCCAAAAAAATATATTTTAAACAAAATATGCTTTCAAAACGATATATACTTTCCAAAAATCTATACTTTCAAAAAATATATACCTTCAAAAAATAGACTTTAAACAAAATATACTTTCAAAAAGATAAATACTTTCCAAAAATATATACTTTACAAAAAAATATATACTTTCAAAAAAAATATACTTTCCAAAAAATATACTTTAAATAAAATATACTTTCCAAAAATATATACTTTCAAAAAAATATATAATTTCAAAAAAGTATATACTTTCAAAAAAAATATACTTAAAAATAAACATACTTTCAAAAAAAATTATAGGCATAAGCCCTTTCAAATAAGCTAAAAACAGAATTACTTTCACAATAGTTTATCCAGAGACGTATTTTAGTGTATAAATTAGTATACTTTCAGAATTCTTTATAAACATAACGCTTTGAAAAGTTATAGACAGAATTGATATGAAAATAGTTTATCAAGAGACAGAAGTACTTTCAGGAAACTTTATAAGCAAAAATACTTTCAAAATAGTTTATAGATATAAGTATTTTCAATATAGTTTGTGAAACAGAAGTACTTTCAGAAAACTTTATAATCAAAAGTACTTTCATAATCAAAAGTACTTTCAAAATAGTTTATGGATATAAGTACTTTCAATAGAGTTTATGAAACAGAAGTACTTTCAAAATAGTTTATTGATATAAATACTTTCAATATAGTTTATGAAACAAGTACTTTCAGAAAAGTTTATAAGCAAAAATACTTTCAAAATTGTTTATAAATATAAGTACTTCCCATATAGTTTATGAAACAGAAGTACTTTCAGAAAAGTTTATAAGCAAAAGTACTTTCAGAATAGTTTATAGACATAAATACTTTCAGAATAATCAACTTTTATTATTTTAATTAAAGAAGTATGTAATCAGTTAAGAAGAAAAATATTTTTTATTCTTCACTTGTTTTTTCAAAGTTTTTATTCAGACGCTTGCACCATATTCTGTTTTTCAATTAATCTGTATTTCAGTTAATCTGTACTTCAATAAATGAATATTTCAATTAATCTGTATTTTAATTAATATGTATTTCAATTCAACTGTATTTCAATTAAACTGTATTTCAATTAATCCTGTATTTCAATAAACGTATATTTCAATTAATCTGTATTTCAATCAAACTGTATTTCAACAAATCTATATTTCAATAAATTTGTATTTCAATTAATATGTATTTCAGTAAATCTGTATTTCAATTAATCTGTATTTTAGTATTTCAATTAATCTGTATTTCAATTAATTTGTATTTCAATTAATCTGTATTTCAATTAATCTGTACTTCAATAAATATGTACTTCAATTAATCTGTATTTCAATTAATCTGTATTTCAATTAATATGTATTTCAGTTAATCTATATTTTAATTGATCTAAACTTATTAAATATTTTATTTATTTTATCATATCTTATATTTACCCTACTTCTCCTTGACCTTCGAAACCTTCCCCGACCACAGGGAATAAGTTGTTTAAGTCGAAAAATGAGCAAAATGAGTACGTACACTGTGATCATCTCCCAAGCCCTCTACCAACTGTGAAGAAGTCGGTAACTCAGGGCTCTAATACATTCCGAGTTATATATATTGTGGGTTTCTTGGTATCTCATAAAATAGTGTGTGTACTCGGTTAAATCAACTTACTATACTTTCTATACTATATAGTTTCGATTTTATACTTAACAACTTATTCCCTATGACCACAGAATTATTATTTGTCCTAATCCCAGTTGTTTATGTAAATGAACTACAACTTCTCTTCATAAGATCTTTTTTCCTTTCATATCTGTAAAATTCTAACTGCTTTCCCTCCAGTTTCAAATCTTTGTCGTATTTTTACATCGAATATTCATCTTGGCATCTCCTATCGAACACTTTTTTTTTTCTTTAAAAAAAAAAAATGAAAATAAAAAAAATAGAGACAGTAAGAAGTCACAATGGTCTATTAAGAATGACCCAGTTAAAGTAAAATAGATAATAATCTTTCCTTAATATTTAGTTTTTTTATCTACTACTATTGAATGTTCCTAATTAAAATTTCTGTTACCTCGATCATTCTTCTTCCCTCTGTCTTTCTCACTCTCTCATCTATGCACTATTAAAGGTCCTAAATACTGCTACGTACATTCCTTCCACTGTTAAAGATAAAGCTACATATATTTTTTTCCACTATTAATAAAGGTTTTCCTAATACTATAAATGCTTCTTCCACTTTCCTATAGTCCTCTTTTGTATGACAGAAAAAGCAAAACAATAGAAATAGATATTATTTCATAGGTTAAAAAAATAAAAAATAAAAAAATAAAAAACACTTTTTCATGTGTACTTTTTTTCCCTTCTATATTCATCGAGAGGGTCTTCAAAAACCCCACTAACATTCCCTCAGTTTATTTCTCATTTATCACAGAGGAAAAGTTAATTGTTAATGTTACAATATGATTTGATAAAAATGAAATCATTTTAGGCTATAAGACTTTATTCTTAAAATATATTAACATTTTATAAGGGAGATAACAATTAATATTCTTTTAAGTCATTTTCCTTACAAAATATAAAAATAACAAATATATATATAATATATATATATATATATATATATATATATATATATATATATATATATATATATATATATATATATATATATATATATATATATATATATATATATATATATGGGTTTTACAATCATATTTAATATATTATGTTTTCTTTAAAAAAATTAAAAATAATAATAATAATAATATAATAATAATAATAATAATAATAATAATAATAATAATAATAATAATAATAATAATAATAAAATAATAATAATAATAATAATAATAATAATAATAATAATAAATATAATCAAAAAAAATATCACTTTGATATGATCAGTAAGACTGTATTAAAAAAGCCATATTATATATATATATATATATATATATATATATATATATATATATATATATATATATATATATATATATATATATATATATATATATATATATATATATATATATATATATATATATATATATATATATAATATATATTTATAATTTAATTAATAATAATAATTTATAATAATAATAATAATAATAATAATAAAAATAATAATAATAATAATAATAATAATAATAATAATAATAATAATAATAATAATAATAATAATAATAATAATAATAATAATAATAATAATAATAACAGTTAAATTTTGACTAAAATAAAAGAAAAAATATATATAATTTTAATTATGTAAAAATCATTCTTGAAGAAAGAAAGAAATTAATTATATTTGTATATATATATATATATATATATATATATATATATATATATATATATATATATATATATATATATATATATATATATATATATATATATATATATATATATATATATATATATATATATATATATATATATATATATATATATATATATATATATATTAGTAGAGACCTGACGCTATATCAAGTATGTGTCTACCACCTGAAGATATTTTATCATTGGTTAAAGTTCCTGCTGGGGTCGCTGAATAGTCAGGAGTGGGTATTGCTGGATCGTCAATTAATAATTTTTTCCGGGATATTCTTCCATTGCGGGATTTCCCTCTGTGGTCTACAAGGTCACTCAGGACTTCCTCTAATTTATGTGGATTGGGTGGGCTATTTAGTATAAAATTTGGACCATAGTCACTCTCCCGAAGACCAGTGGTCGGGTTTATAAATCCGTTAAAAGCTTCGTTCTGAGAAAAGTGAGTTTTAGTGTTTCTTGAAGGTTTTGGAGGCGGTGGGTTTCTTTTCTCTCGAGTTCTTGAAGAGCTTCTGCTGTGCCGTCGATATTCCTGCTGGGGAGCATGAGGGTATTTTTGCTGATGCTGTTGCCTGTGTAAATCGTCATCGAGCCATCTGTCCAGGCGATCGTCAAAACTCCTATTTCGTCGTCTCTTCATATCTGAGGACAATTCATTGTTGATACGATTTTGATGCTCTACTTCGGCAGGTGTGTACTGCGTGTATCTACGGCCACTTATTTGTACTTCATTCTCCTCTAGAGGAACTAGTTCGTTTGATCCACGTCTTCGTGGTGAATAAGATCTGTGACTGTTGTATTCTTTGAGATTATTTATATTTACACTTTCGCATCTCCTTAACCCTTGACTCCTGAAGTTGTTTTTATCCGAAGGACGTTCATTAAAAGTATCTCTTCGCCTAAGCCCTGGATCACCTTTTACCCATCCGAAGGATTTAGATGATTCCACTGATAATGGATTGAACGAGTCCCCATCTTTACACTGAAAGTTATCAGTATCGGAAGTCTCAGATGGGGAATCAAAATAGAGTGCTGGATCAGGGGTACGACTTCTACTGCTCTGGGAAGAGGTACCACGGGATCTCGATCTAGGTGGTATTTGAGGTACACGTGTTGGAACGATTTCGATTTCGTTGACAGGCTGTTCGGGACTTGCTCTGTCTTCAAAATTCTCCTTAAGTAAAGGATTTTCCTTTACGGTGCCCATGGAAGCCAGACTCACCGATGATTCCGCACTTCGCAAAATATTTTCAAGCCCATTCATGACTGCTTCAACTTCTTTTTCTGTCACATCTTCCGACTTATTTGTTGATTTTTCTTTACTGTTCAGATTATGGTTACCAGTTTGGGCAGCTGATTTACTAGATTTGTTTAAACCACTTATCAAACCATTTAAAATAGTTTTACTATTTTCGATTCCATCAGAATTTTTTTCTTTTTCACTGCTTCTCATTCTCTTCTCGTTTTTCGCCATTATTCACTAAATTCTCGTACAGCTGAACAGACTGTTTCACACTGGGGCCTTCATCTACACTTTTACCATTTTTCTTTGAATTTTTGGACTCTTTACTCTTATTGGATCCATCCGAACCGCTTGTGTTATTTTTATCATAAAGAATCGTATCATTACCGAGTGTAATTGCTTCGTATACAACGACATCTCTCTCGTAAGAGATTTCGTTTTCTTCCAGAATTTGATCGCGATTTCTTACAATTATTTTTCTTGTCATTATTATTGTTACTCTTGTTGCTAACGCTACTACTACTATTACTATTATTATTACTGTTATTTTTTACATTTACTTTCTCTGGGTCTGATTTGGGCAAATTCTCATACATATGATCACCGAGTCTTCCTTCCTTTCCCCTCCATCGAAGGAGGCGGAGGAGGATGCTCCAGATAACGAAGAAGTAGAAGAAGAAAGGGATTTCACCGAACTTCTTCCTACTTCACCTTCTTTATTTATAATACTATCTGACTCCTTATCCGACTTAGGGCTCGGACTCTTACGAAAGTTCGGCCTTGAGTGTTTTACTGGAGTCTGATAAATGTGTTCGTTATCCTGAGGAGCACTTGAACGATGATCTTGAGAAGTTTCTCCATTTGAGGAGGAAATTCCTGGGTTAAAATTATTAGAGGTATCAACCATGGCATCTTTAGTTTTCGGGGCGTCAATTTTAGTTGGATTAGAATGAGGATCCATTTTTCT
>SEYY01000936.1:165000-170000 GCA_009176605.1 Armadillidium nasatum
TATTTATTTATTTATTCATTTATTTTTTTTACTACTTTTTTATTATAATAATTTATAGCAATAATTAAAATATGAATATAATAAAAGTAATAATAATAATAATAATAATAATAATAATAATAATAATAATAATAATACTGATAATAATAATAATAATAATGATAAAATAATAATAATAATAATAATAATAATAGTATTACTGATAATGATAATAATAGTAATAGTAATAGTAACCCTAATAAGATTAATAACAGTAATTATAATAATAATACGATTTTAATATAAATTAAAATTATAATAACAATAATAATAATAAATTATAATAATAGTATAGTAAATATAGCACAAAAATAAAAAACACAAATAACAATAAAAATAACAATGTAACCTATACCAACAGAGAACAACAACGACAATAATAATAAAAATAAAAATAATAACAATAACTAATAATAATAATAATAATAACTAATAAAATAATAATAACAATAATAATAATAATAATAATAATAATAATAATAATAATAATAATAATAATAATAATAATAATAATAATAATAATAAATAATAATAAATAATAATAATAATAATAATAATAATAAAAAATGAAAAAATGATGAACTCACCACTGAGGTTGGATTGGGCGAGTTGGATCATCTTGAGAAGGTCCAAAAGTGAAGAAGCTCCGTCGTGTGGATCTCTCACGAATTCTTTTACAAAACTTTACAAATAAAAATAATAATAATAATAATAATAATAATAATAATAATAATAATAATAATAATAATAATAATAATAATCCTAACCTGATCTAGGTTTTTGTTAAGAATTACCCTATTCTTATCTAAATATTAACACTAGAAATCCTAACCAGATCTATGTTTTGATAATAATTACCCTAAACATTAACATTAGTAATCCTAACCTGATCTAGGTTTTGATTAAGAATTACCCTAACCTAACTTACATATTAACACTAGTAATCCTAACCTGATCTAGGTTTTAACAAGATTTATCCTAACCTAATATGCAAACTTACACTACCTAACCTGATCTAGGTTTTAACAAGATTTATCCTAACCTAAAACGCAAATTTACCCAACTAACCCTAACTTGATCTAAATATAAACCAGGATAATCCTTACCTTATGTAAGCTGTTTTGAGATCTTCTCGAAGTCTTCTGAGAAGTTCGGGAAGAGAGGCAAATTGTTTGAGAGTCATTTCAACACCATTGTCTTTACTCGACGATCTATCCTTATCCTTCCCACGATTCTAATAGATATATATATATATATATATATATATATATATATATATATATATATATATATATATATATATATATATATATATATATATATATATATATATATATATATATATATATATATATATATATATATATATATATATATATATATATATATATATATATATATATATATATATATATATATATATATATATATATATATATATATATATATATATATATATATATATACGGTAACGTAAATAATCAATTATTATTCAATTAAATAAATGAAGAAGTAAATGCATGGCACACAAACATATGTAGTATCCTCAGATCGGTAAATGGTTGGGAACTTGAATAATTATTACATTTACTATTGTAATTAGGCATAATCAAGTAATCAAGCATTTATTACATTTACCGTAACTATATATATATATATATATATATATATATATATATATATATATATATATATATATATATATATATATATATATATATATATATATATATATAATATATATATATATATATATATATATATATATATATATATATATATATATATATATATATATATATATATATATATATATATATATATATATATATAATATACTTCCAGGAAGGCGTTCAACCTGCCAGGGGACCTGTATCTTCCTCCATCTATACTTGTCATGTCATTAACTTCATCCGGTTTCCTTGAATCGTCCTTGAGCAAAGAGCAGGCTGCTAGCCTAGTTGCCCATATATATATATATATATATATATATATATATATATATATATATATATATATATATATATATATATATATATATATATATATATATATATATATATATATATATATATATATATATATTATAAAAAAGAGAGGGAAACCAGAAAGAAAGAGAAAAAAAAAAGGTAAAGATAGAAAGAGAAGAGAGAATAGATAGATAGATAGATAGATAGATAGATAGATAGATAGATAGATAGATAGAAAGATAGAAAGATAAATAGATAGATAGCGAGAGAGAGAGAGAGAGAGAAAGAGGTTCTAACTGTCGTTCATAGAAGATAACAAAGGCACTGCAAATCAATTTTTTAAGTAAATTTACCATAGAATCTTTTTTCCTTATTTAAAAGACAAATTTAGAAATATTTTGACATTGTTAAGAGTGCAACCGTCTGGAACAGGTCAACGGAGAAGCTACTTTACTACTTACTTACTCATACATATATATATAAGTACCTGAGAAATAGGATGAGAATTAGTAGTTTCTCCCAATTACATTTACCGTTTGGTTTATATATATTATATATATATATATATATATATATATATATATATATATATATATATATATATATATATATATATATATATATATATATATATATATATATATATATATATATCTCTCTCTCTCTCTCTCTCTCTCTCTCTCTCTCTCTCTCTCTCCATCTTCGTGCAAGTCCATCATTGCTTTTTGCTAAACTGGTTAGCATCCTTTCCTTTAAGGTTTCAAGCTTCCTGTAACATCCTTATGTTGTAGTTTCAAATCTAAAACGATAATCTCTCTCTCTCTCACTCACTCTCTCTCACTCTCTTTCTCTCTCTCTCTCTCTCTTCCTCCTCTTCATCCTGCTTGCTAATATGATTACCATATCAGAACCTCTTTTTTAATGTCTCTCTCCCTATATCAGATTTTGCGTGAATCTCGCACAACACTCTCCTCTCACCTTCGTATGAAAAGTTTCACAATTCATTTTAGCACATCTCTCTCTCTCTCTCTCTCTCTCTCTCTCTCTCTCTCTCTCTCTCTCTCTCTCTCTCTTTCTTCTCTCTCTTTCTCTCTTCTCTCTCTCTCTCTCTCTCTCTTCTCTCTCTCTCTCTCTCTCTTCTTTCTCTTTCTCTCTCCTCTATCTATCTGTTTCTCTCTCTCTCTCTGTCTGTCTGTCTGTCTGTCTGTCTGTCTCTCTCTCTCTCTCTCTCTCTCTCTCTCTCTCTCTCTCTCTCTCTCTCTCTCTCTCTCTCTCTCTCATTTCTTTAAAGAAAATATTCTTGCAGGATGAATATCATTAATTTTATTACTTCTCTTCCATCCTTCCTACTTCCTTAGTAGTAGTAATAATAATAATAATAATAATAATAATAATAATAATAATAATAATAATAATATAATAATAATAATAATAATAAAATAATAATTATTAATAATAATAATCATTAATAAAAATTATAATAGTAAAAAATAATAATAATAATAATAATATATAATAATAATATAATAATAATAATAAGTATATAATATATATATATATATAATATATATATATATATATATATATATATATATAATATATATATATATAATGTGAATTTCGTTTCCTGATTTAATTAATGTAATAACTAGATTTTAAATTTAGAAATAAAAATTTAGTGCAACTTTTCTCTTTGAAAAGGGAAAAAATACATAATAAAAATAATAATAATAATAATAATAATAATAATAATAATAATAATAATAATAATAATAATAATAATAATAATAATAATAACAATATTCTTACCTTTTTGTCTTTGGGATCATGCACGTAGAGGTTGGGAGCTCTGGAGTACTTGGTTAGGGCATGGGCGTAATCTTCGGGGTTGTAACTTGGTGGTCGATGATGGGTGGTGGTGGGCGTTTGGCCGTCTTCGGCCTCCATGGGCGTCTCATCTTCGGATAGTCGCATATCGACGTCGTCCTCAATACTGAAAATAATAATAATAATAATAATAATAATAATAATAATAATAATAATAATAATAATAATAATAATAATAATAATAATAATAATAACAATAAATAATAATAATAATAACAATAATAAAATAACAATAAATAATATAATAATGATATAATAATAATAATAATAATAATAATAATAATAATAATAATAATAATAATAATAATAATAATAATAATAATAATAATAATAATAATAATAATAATACATAAAACTTTATTAAGGAAATGATACATTTGCAAGTTTAAATTTTAACAGTAGGTTCCTTCTACTAAGTAAATTCAATAATAATTATGATAATAATATTGTGACTGTCCAGTTCTCTGAAAAGCGGCTGGAAGGGGAGAACACTGGGATTTTCTTTGAGCCCTGATGTTAATACATATAAAATCCTAATTTCTTTTAACAATTAAAATTTATGATAGGTTACTTCTAAAGTAACGAAACTCCAGAAATATTAATGATAGAATTAATCATGCAAGTAACAATAACAGAGACGTTACTTACGATATTTACTACAATAATTTTATTAATAATAATAGCAATGATGATATTTAATCTAATAATAATAATAATAATAACTAATCTTAATAACAATAATAATAGTAGCAATGAAGATGCTGATAATAATAATAATAATAACAATAATAACAATAATAATAATGGAATAGTAATAATATAATAATAATAATAATAATAAATAATAATAATAATAACAATAATAATAATAATAATAATAATAATAATAATAATAATAATAATTAATTAGAAATTATTATTAGTAGTAGTAGTAGTACTATATTTTATATTCGATTTCCATCAACTGCTTTAAATATATAGTTAAAGAAAAACAATCTCTATTAAATTATATGGTACGATGCAATGCCCTCAAATCATGTTGGGAACATTAATAAAATAATCAATGATGTACCCGAAGTGAAATTGGGCATGAAAAGGGTACTG
>SEYY01000936.1:187667-190167 GCA_009176605.1 Armadillidium nasatum
AATAGTAGTAGTTACTATTACTCTGAACATAAAAGCATTATCTCTAATGAAAATAGTTTTAAAATCACCTTCCATGTACCTTATTTGACTCTCCAAAGTAACTTCTGGTACATCACTTTTTTTTTTTTAACTTCCCTTCTGGTCTTTACTGTGTCCACACTTCATGACGGACAACACACACACACACACACACAACACATATATATATATATATATATATATATATATATATATATATATATATATATATATATATATATATATATATATATATATATATATATATATATATATATTTCGATTTAAAACCAATATTTTTTTCTTTTTTTTTTACATTTGAACTTCATAAAGAATAAAGTGATTTAAATCTTCATTTTTTATACCTTATTATTAATTAAAAAACTTCCGGCGACAATCTAGTGACTCGTGGCGACAATTTATCGATTTGTGGCGACAAATTTCGACTTGTAGCGACAAGTTATATACCCGAGGATGAAATTTTTGATTTTGAGATTACTATAACAAAGCAGTGTGAAAAAAAGTTATCTATAACAATGAATGACCAGTTACTTACAGACAGTTAGGTTATGACAGGCATTATTATTATTATTATTATTATTATTATTATTATTATTATTATTATTATTATTATTATTATTATTATTATTATTATTATTATTTTTATTATATTATTTTCATTATTATTATTATTTTATTATTATTAATTATTATTATTATTAATTATTATTATTATTACTACTTTTTTATTATTATTATTATTAATTTAATTATTAAATATATAATATTAAATAGTCGTTTCGAAAAAAAAAAAAAAAAAATACACACACACACATACATACACACACACACACACACACACACACACACACACATATACATATATATATATATATATATATATATATATATATATATATATATATATATATATATATATATATATATATTATATATATATCATTAAAAAATTATGCCAAGCGGACTGAGTGATGTAGGATTGAGGGGGGTTAAAAAGAGGATATTACATAAGTTATATTGAATTTATTAGTATATCCCCCACACATTCCCCCATCCCTCTTTCTGATTAGATATTTACATGCAAAAATTCCGACTCAGTTCAAGTACGAAGGAAAAAACTACGCATATAATATATATATATATATATATATATATATATATATATATATATATATATATATATATATATATATATATATATATATATATATATATATATATATATATATATATAATAAAAATAATATATAATATATATATTATATATAATATATATATATATATATATAATATATATATATATATATATATATATATATATATATATATATATATATATATATATATATATATATATATATATAAAAAATATCTAAAAATTGAAAATTAAATTTTAATTAGTAAAATTAATAAAAATAATCTAAATAATAGATAAGATTTTTCAGGCTAATAAAAGACCAAATATTCTAGAGTTATTCCAAATTTTTTCTAAATTAAAGAATCAAGTTGCAATGGGCTAAGATTCTAGATGCTCTAGTGAGTTTTTTCATACAAATCATGTAAATATATATATATATATATATATATATATTATATATAATATATATATATATATATATATATATATATATATATATATATATATATATATATATATATATATATATATATATAATATATATATAAATAGATAGAAAGACAGATAAATATATTAACATATATATATATATATATATATATATATAATATATATATATATATATATATATATATATATATATATATATATATATATATATATATATATATATATATATATATATATATATATATAGATAGATAGATAGATAGATAGATAGATAGATAGATAGATGGACAGATAGATAGATAGATATATAGATAGATAGATAGATAGATAGATAGATAGATAGATAGATAAATAGAAAGATAGATAGATAGATAGATAAATAGACAGATAGATAAAGATGGATAGAAAAATAGATGGATTGATAGGTTTGGAGTCTATATAGATATTCTAAAGAAAGTTGTCCCGAAATAAATTATATTAATTAATAAATTTATAATTTAAGTTCTGTGAGGATTTAAAATAATCTAAACTCTAGGGAGAGTTACTAAAAGCAAATTTATATAAGTAAGTAAATATTTAAGTAAGTTATATAAAGAATCTTTATATTCCAGAGAAAGAATTATTCCATAGAAAATTATAGAAAAAAATAAATATAGATTGAGTTTATTAAATCTAGAGAGTTAATTCATACCCAATTATATGAATAAACAAATATATAAATATAAAAGTAAGCTAGATTAATAGTCTATATATTCTAGAGAGAGAGAGAGAGAGAGGGGAATTTATTCCTCACAAAATTATAGGAATAAATAAGTATATAACTATATAAGAAAGCTAAGTCAAGAGGCTATATATTCTAGAGAGATGTTCCTA
>SEYY01000936.1:197667-200167 GCA_009176605.1 Armadillidium nasatum
TGCAGTTCTGTAACATTTGCTATTGGACAGACACAGTTTATCCTTAATTAATATCTGTTAATAGTGGCGTTCCTCAAATATCTTTGCATCAGCAAATCTTTTTCTGCTTTTTAATATAGACTTTCTCTCTATCCTCTATTACTTCTTTCATTTTGAAGTACGTCCCACCCATCAGCAATTAATTATTGTATGTTCTTTATAAGGAATTATACTTCTGTGTAAGGAGCAATACTTCACTCATCTGTGGTGGCTTAATCCACAAAGCTCTCCTTGAAAAAGTGGAATGTAGGGATTTTTGTCTTATCAATTATTTTGCCCTTACTAAATTTCCCAGTATCATTTTATGTTGTTGCGTCAATTTCAATATTTTCGCAATTACAACGTACACTACTCTTCTGAATATCCTGTCGCATACCTCCTCCAAAAAAAAAAAAAAAAAAAAAAAAAAAAAAAAAATAAAAATAATTATATATATATAAAAAATATATATTATATATATATATATATATATATAAATTATATAATATATATATATATATATATATATATATATATATATATATATATATATATATATATATATATATATATATATATATATATATATATATATATATATATATATATATATATATATATATATATATATATATATATATATATATATATATATATATATATATATATATATATATATATATATATATATATATATATAATATATATAATATATATATATATATTATATATATATATATTAACATGTATGTATTTTATTTTTTTATAGGATTTTTTTTATTAATATTTTAATTAATTAAAATATGAAATTGAAATTAAGAATATTGAGAATAAAAAAAAAAAATAAAAATAAAATAAAAAAATTTAAAAATTTAAAAAATCCTTTTGTCTCAATTAAATTGTTATGTAGAACATTTTTTTATCCATTTTTTTTAACCGTTTTTATTGAACTTTTTGAATCTAGTTCTGATTTAAGGGAATAATAATAATAATAATAATAATAATAATAATAATAATAATAATAAATAATAATAAATAATAATAATAATAATAATAATAATAATAATAATAAAATAATAATAATAATAAAATAATAAAAATAATAATAAATAATAATAATAATAATAATAATAATAATAAAATAATAATAATAATAAAATAATAATAAATAAAAATAATAATAATAATAATAATAATAATATAAATAAAATAAATAATAATAATAAATAATAATAATAAAAATAATAATAATAATAATAATAATAATAATAATTTAAATATTCCACGTACTAAAACTTTTTGTATAAAATATAGAGGCAAATTATATTTTTTAAATCATATATTGTTATTCCACAGATTTTTTTTCCTTTTTTTTTAAATATTTTCTAAAATAGGACAAAAATAAGCTAACAATTCTCTGAAAAAAGAAATAATTTCACTTCTAAATAAATAAATAAAATTATATAATATAAAAAAAGGTTATTCAAAAACAGTGAAGAATCTTCAAGCTTTATGAAAGGTGTTATATCACACATGGTGGAAGTCGTTATGTTTCCTCTTACGGAAGGCGTTATACCCTCATTTTAGAAGACGTTATGTCCTTATATAAGAAGGCCTTATACCCTCACAGTCACTGTGGGAGGCGTTGCACCCTCATATGAAAAGCGTTATACCTTCAGATTGGAAGGCGTTATACCCTCATATTAGAAGGCCTTATACCCTCACAGTCACAGTGGGAGGCGTTGCACCCTCATATGAAAGGCGTTATACCCTCCCATTGGAAGGCATTATACATTCACTCTGGACAGCGTTTTACCCCCACATTGGAAGATTTTACACCCTCACATTAAAAAGTGTGATACCCTTTTCACAACTTAGCAGATGCATGAGGTATCAGAGCTCTTCTTCTTCTTCTTCTTCTTCTTCGGTTGTATCGTTGATTTCTTTTTCTTTGATGAGAGTAAGGATGAATTACCCCAAAATCTTCACAATAATTTCTTGAATAGGTCCCAAAAGCAGCGCAATATTTCGCCCTCTCTCGTACCTAATTATCAATGGAATAGAAACTATTTTGTGAGAAAGTTCCCTTTATTTACTTTTTAAGCTTTAACTATTGATCGAATATAATTTTTTATTTTGAAAAAAGAAAGTAAAATTTTTAAACATCCTTCGTTACTTAAAAGATTTAATTAAAAAAAATAGAAGGAAAATGAAATAAGAGATATTAAAAATGATAATAGAAAAGAGCGAAGAGGAGAGAAAAGTACAAAGAGAGAGAGAGAGAGAGAGAAGAGAGATAAAGAAAGAGAAGAAAAAAAGGAAAAGAAATAGTGAACATGTGTGCTTATTACATTTAGATGCGGTTGCCAATTACAAGTAATTTCTTAAATAGAACAAATTAAAATGCAGTTTTTATTTACCAGTTGCTTGTGTGAAATATATATATATATATATATATATATATATATATATATATATATAT